>BQNB010016799.1:4856-24085 GCA_026074375.1 Tanacetum coccineum | reverse complement strand
TTGTTTGGCATATTGGAAGAGTGAGTGGAAAACGAGCTAATTTTTTGGACTTACGAAGGTTTGAGTTCGTGCCCAATTAAAGTTTGGTTTATCCTTCTAAGAATTAGTAGCTTCGTTGAAGTTTATTGGTCCTTGGTTGGTAGTGAACGACTTACCTCCCACTTCGTTGCTACGCGAGGATGCATAATCAACAAAAGCTTGCTTGGGATTTTCCATACAATATTGAGTGTCGTGAGGACCACTACAAATCTCACATGAAGAAGCGATTTTGTTCACTTAAACGGGTAGGTTAGGAGCAAGATGAGCTTCCATCAAGCGTTGGACTTGATTTTCAAGCTCAATGAGATGACGGTCGGATGTACTCTGGACATCTTGAGGCAAAGAGATTGCCTTGACCGGTTTAGCAAAGTCTCTCGGGTCATTTCAACTTTCGTTGTCACAGAGGGCCTCTCACAGAGGGCGAGGTCCTCTATAAGTGCCCAAGATTCCTCAACGTTTTTGTCGTGTAGCTTGCCACCGGCCGATTGATCGATGGTTCGCCTTGTGGCGGGATTGACATGGTCATATAAGATTTGGATTTGGAGCCAAAGATCAATGCCATGATGAGGGGCTTTTGGAGTAAGTCCTTGAAACAAGTCTATGCTTCGGAAAGAGATTCACCTTGATGTTGTTGGAACATCAAGATGTCATTATGGAGCTTTGCAGTCCTTCCCGGTGGAAATAATTAAGCAAGGAAACGGGTAGTGAGATCCTCCCAAGTGGAGATGGATCCCGTGGGAAGACGTTCAAGCCAATTGCTAGCTTGATCACGAAGGGAAAATTGAAATAAACGCAGGCGCATCCTTTCCATGTTTGCAACATCAAGGTCAAGTGAGTCCACAAGTTTTAGAAAATCCTTAAGATGTTGATTTGGGTGTTTGGACCGAAGTACTCCCCAAAAAAAAGTATTTAGAAAAAATCCATTAGATAGTTGATTTGGGTGTTTGGGAACCCCGAATAATATGGAACATATTGAACTCTCTCCGTTTCTGCAGACCAACGCAAATGTGGATGTCTGATCGCAGGAAAGGTAACCACATTGTTCCCATTGGGGAGCTCAATGCTGTTTCTGTTATCCTAAAACTAAAACCATGATTCACTTCTTATACAATCACAATAAGCTGAAAATAAGAAAGAAGAGAGAAAGAAAAGAGAGAGATTAGATTAGGAAGAAATAGGGGTGTTTGGATGGAACCTTACAAGAAATGAAAAAACCAACACCCTCTCCATCCTAGGAGAGGGTATTTATACCACAAGGGGGCGGCCTCTCTTAGGCTTGTTGGGTCATGCGGATTAGTCCATTAGGCCAGGCTCGGGTTATCTTTGGCTTAAGCCCGCAACTTGTACACAATTAGATTAATTAGCGAGCCTGATACCCGTTACTAGCCTATTAACGAATGACCGAGATTCCTTGTCCGACTTAATATTTTAAGGCTAACAATCTCCCCCGAAGTGAGGTCATTGAACTCTTTGTCTTTAAGCTCTTTGAGTCTTAGTCATGGTCTTGGTCTTTATCATTGTTGTAGGATTGTTCCTTCATGCTGTGTGATATTTGATCTTGATCCTTTGTCATTATCTTTCGACTTTGTCTTTAATCCTGAGATCGTTAAATCTTTTCCTGGTGTTGTCTTGGTCGTCTTTGCCATCTTGCGATCTTGTGTCTTGACCAACATGCTATTATTATGCATCATCTTGAAAGCTTGCTAACAATCTCCCTTGACAATCTTTATCTTGATAATCTTGATATCTTTAAGGAAGATCTTGAATATCAGAGTTTGTGAAATACTTTAGTAACATATACTTGAGCTTTCATTATGTCTTTATATTTGTCGATTGATCATGAGCATGCGGTGATGAATTCAACTCTGCTGGAATGTGGTAGTTACGCCATCGACTTGTCGTGCATGTTTAGGTTAGTGATAAACAATAGATATGGATGATATGTCTTTGTCATTCGCTGATTTTAGGTTGTGATAACCACCTGTTCCCTATTTTATAGTATAAATAATATACCTATGATCATGTAAGTTCAAAGAACCTCCTTGACAGGGTTTCTAGCTCGTAGTGTTAGATCTATTAGTGCAGATGCATTAGATTCATCGTACTAGCTTGTTCTCAACACTGAAACGTCTTAAACAAGACAACACGATAAGAGTGAATCAGTTAGTTACTATCTTGCTGATTGAGTATTTAATTCATTTACTGGACTATTATCGATATCCAGTTATCACAAGTTCGATTCCTATAGAATCTCGCAAGTCACCTACCGTAGTGTTGTTAGATGATGACACTGGAAGAATTTCCATCGTCGCTGTGAAGACTTAAGAGTATCACTCTAATGTTCTGTCAAAATTACAAGGATAGTGCGTATGACTCTTTGTTATCACTTGTGTTCTAGATGTTGAACAACAAGTGTTTATCAGGAAATGTGTCCTAGTGAGATTTATAGATTGATCACTTGGCTCTAGACATGATTTGTGCTTTTAGTTTTAGTGATCGAAGGCTGGAACTGATTGCCACCTTTTCAATATCAACTAATTCAGAGTGAGAAAGTCAATAAAAGTCATGTTGATCTCTATGATAATTGAGACAAGTATCTTTTGAGAGAAACTTGACTGGCTAGGAAGGGTTATGCATTGCATCATTGGGTCCATGATGTCTTTCTTCATTACCAGAATTCATCTTTGTAAAAACTGATATCATATGTATTGACCCGGTTTCTGCCTAATGCTGCGTTGATGGCTTCTTTCTTTTCACCCTTTATCTAAACATTTTTTTTCTTACTTTAACTCCTTCGATGTTTACCAATACGTCATTACTAACACCTTGTTATGATTGTTCCAGTGTTAGCTCATGCCTTAGTCAACATTATTCTCGTTTCTTATTCTTCTCCAAATCATACCTAAATTATGTGCTTAATCGTGCAAATATGCCAGAATTATGTGCTTAATCATTTGTTTTTGTTATTTTAGCATTTGGATGACATTTGGAGGAAATACATGTGACTTGGGCTCAATTAGAGAAGAAACAGACAAGACTACGACTCTACACCAACTATCTTGAAGAAAAGCATACAGTTCGTAGAGACGACGTCGCCAATTATAAGCGACAGCGTCAAAGTTATCAAGTAACGGTGTCATGGACTTCTAGACGGCGTCAGAACGAAGCCGACTTAAAAAACCATAGAAGACCACTGCGGCACGACGAGGTCAGGAACATAAAGCGACGCCTTCGCGCTTGTTTTCTTATATATACAAATCCGTTTTTAGGGTTTTAGTGTGTAACTTTTGGGAGACGAACCTTAGTTTTAGAATACGACTTTGGCAGCCTTTAGGCTCGTTTTTAGGGTGTCAAAAATCTCTTGTAATATCCTCAACTGCATGATTTAATCAAGTCAAGTTCATTTATCCTTTATCACTTAATATGTCTATGTGTTTTGTGATAGCTTCTTGTTCTTCTCCTTTATTTGTCATGCAAGGCTAGATCTATTAGTATTTACTTATGATTGCATGAAACTTAGATTGTAGATCCTTTTAATGTTGCTTCTTGTGATGGATGTACGCGTTAGGCTTTAGAAAACTAGCCATAAGATATTAAATTGGCATAGACGTCTAGGGAAACGCGAGTGTGTAGAAAGGATACCATCGGTAACAGTCTTCATACTACCTTACCCCTAATATGGTTGATCCCTCTTAAGATATTTCTATTGCATTTAATATACTCTTAGGGGCCTTGTAATAGTCTTCATACTACCTTACTTGTGAATTGCCTTAACGGAATACTAAATAGACGGCGAGTTCATGTAATTCGTTCATGACTTAGGAAATACTTACACAGATCATCACAAGTGTGACAAAGCAACAGGATTAGGAGAAGCAATTTGAGGAGTAGTGCATGATATAGTAAATACGTTCGTTTATCATATAAGATATCACCAAATTAGTTTAGATTTATTTTATTAATTATTAGTTTAATCAAACCAACCTCTCAAACCATGATATTTACCTGCTTTTATAAAAACATAAACATACAAAAAGAATCTTCTCTCAACCCCGTAGACCTCTGTTAGATTCTGATTGAGCCTTCCCAACCTATTCCCCTAGAGAACGATAACAACCGCCAAGTCTTGCCTATACTACACTACAAAGGTTAGGTACTCTGCCTAGGGAGTTGTAAAATTTCTTGTGAAGTCTTATGACAACCGCACATCAAGTTTTTTGCGCTGATGCGTGGGGAATAGTTAGGTTTCGATCATTGTTTAACTTAGGTCTACTTGCTTGATTCCTATCAAGTGATATTTTTACTTTCGGTATATTAGATTTCTCGTAGTCTATCTTTTCTTTGTGTTATTTGTTTTGTAATTCATTTTTGTTGACCTTCATGGGAGACAAAAATCCTATTTGTACTCTTGGAGATTACTCCAAACCTAGCTACGAGGGCTATAGGAACACCATTGAGCTCCCCGAAGGGAATAATGTGGTGCCTCTTCGATCCGACACCATCTGGTTGGTGCAAAACGGATGCTCATTCCATGGACTTCGGTCCGAGGATCCAAACCAACACCTTAAGGATTTTCTAAAACTAGTGGACTCACTTAACCTTAACGGTGACAGTAAGGAAAGAACGTGCCTGCGTTTATTTAAATTTTTCCTTTGCGATTAAGCTAGCAATTGGCTTGAACGTCTTCCATCTTAACATGGGAGGATCTTACCACTCGTTTACTTGCTCAATTCTTTCCACCGGGAAGGACTACAAAACTTCGTAACGACATCCTGATGTTCCAACAACATCAAGGAGAGTCTCTTTCTAAAGCATGGACTTATTTCAAGGACTTACTCCAAAAAGTCTCTCTTCATGGCATCGATCGTTGGCTTCAAATTCAATTTTTTAATGATCATGTCTCCTTTCATCTTAAGTGTGAGATTCAACATGTCGGCGGCAACAAACTTCGTGATAAGAATGCCGATGAATCATGGGAAATCATCTAGAACCTCGCTCTCTACGACCATGAGGGCTAGAATGATTTAAAAGACCACGTCAAACCAGTCAAGGCAGTCACCATTTCTCTAAGTGCACCAAAAACACCTGACCGGTGACTTCTTGAGCTTGAAGACCAGATTAACTTTTTGTTAAAAGGGCCGAAACCAACACCTAAAGCAAGCTTAATGAAAGATATATAATAACATACAAGGTTAGGGAAAGAGAGGTGGTTTTAGAGAGAGAGTGGTTGGATGAACATTCTAGAGAGATACTCCTCCATCACTCATCTTTAAATGTTCTGAAAACAAAACAGTTAGCAATTAAAGCGAGGGGACGAATAGCTTTGTCATTCGCCGATGGTGGTTGGAGTAACCCTTCGAATATCCGTTGAGGATCGACCTGCTGATCACGATAGATTCAATTTAAGAAGGATCCTTCTGACAGGATTTCCAGCTGTAGTGTTGAATCTTTCTAAAACATATGTATTAGATTCATCGTACTCAGCATGTTCTCATTATCGGAACGTCTCAAAACAGACAACACGAAATAAGTGAACCAGCGAGTTACTATCCACCGATTAAATAGAAAAAATTGATTTGAAAATCAATCGACGTGTCACTTGCTAAAGTGGTTTTGTAACACATCGAGAGTTTTAAGCAATTTAAAATTCATTAATCGTCAATCCATAACCTGGAACAAGTTTGATTCATATAGAATCGCACCATTGTTGCTTTCCAGTTTTCACAAGTTTGATTCATAAGAATCACACAAGTCACCTACCGTGAGCTTGTTTGATGTTGGCTCAAGCAGGATTTCCATCTTCACTGTGAATACATACGTATCACTCGAATGTGCTTTTATTTTTTACTTTTTTAATTTTTTTTATTTTATTTTTTTTAATTTTTTTTATTAATAAAATAATATATATATTATAAATTATAATTATATATATATAAAAAAAAAATAAACAATTAACAAAAATTTTTATTTTTTTTTTTTTTTTTTTTTTTTTCTTTTTTTTTTTTTTTTTTTACTTTTTTTTTAATTTTTTTTTTTATTTTTTATTTTTTTTTTTTTATATATATATAAAATAAAAAAAAAAAAAAAAAAAAAAAAATATAAAAAAAAAAAAAAAAAAAAAAAAAAAAAAAAAAAAAAAAAAAAAAAAAAAAAAAAAAAAAAAAAAACCCAATCAATAAAAAAATTAATATTAAAAATAGAAAAAAAAAAAAAAAAAAAAAAAAAAAAAAAAAAAAAAAAAAAAAAAAAAAAAAAACAAAAAAAAATAAATAATATAACAAAATATATATTTAAAATATTATAATAAATAATAAAAAACCCCAAAAAAAAAAAATAAAAAAAATATATATTTAATAATATATAAAATAAAATATAATAAAAAAATACCCCCATATAAAATAAACCATATATATTTTATTTATATTATATTTATTTTTTTAAAAATAAAAATAATATTAAAAATAAAATAAACCAATTTTATTTATCTATAAAATTTCATTTTTCCCATACTTTTTTTTTTTTTTTTTTTTTTTTTTTTTTTTTTTTTTTTTTTTTTTTTTTTCTTATTCCCACTTTTTTTTTTTTTTTTTTCCATTTTTTTTTCTCTTTTTTCTTTTCCCGATCCCACCCCCCCCTTTTTTTTTTTTTTTTTTTTTTTATGGCAAAATCACAAGGATATTGCGTAGGGACTCTTAATATATTATTCTTAGTTATTCACATATGTGTGTGACTTAGCAAGCATAATTTTGACAAGTCTCCTAATGAGATTTATAGATGATCTCTATTGGCTCTAGACTTAATAGTGCACTTTGGTTTTAGTAATCAGAGGCTAGAGCAGACTGCCACATTTTCAATATCAATGAACTGGAAATGAGAAAGCCGATAGAAATGCGTGTAATCTCCAGGTGAAGAAATGAAAAATAGAGTTGTTGAGAAGACCTTGAGTAGTTAGGTGTGGAGGTTGTGCATAGCGTCATGGGTCCATGACTGTCTTCAATGTCAGGACTCAATATACCTTAGAGTTTCGATAGCTTATGTTCATTGTCCAGTTTCTGCCTAGTGTTATGGAGGGCTCTTTCTTTTGCCCCTTTATCCTTACATTCTTTTTCATTACTTCAACCCCTGCAATTGCTTACCAGACTTCATAACGTATACACGTGTTAGGTTTGTTCTAATGTTAGCTCCATTCAGTCGGCATTATTCCGATTCTTACTTTTTCTACTCCTTTTTGTATCATACATAAGGACATTCTTCACTACTAAGGGATATCCCTGGGTAGATCGCCCTGCGGTGCTGGCTGGATCTTAGGCTTTTGAATACATACTGCCTACGGCATTATACTTATAAATTTATAGGACTGGTCGGTCTTTTGGGTATTCCGATCACAATCAAAACTTAAATTCATTGAAGGAGTTCAATCAAAGTGTTCTGATATAAATTTCAATAGATTTACACTTTGAGAGTTTTTCATCATCACTAAAGCTCCCCTTTAACATGGCATATATCGTAGTACATCGTGAAGTGTAGAGTGCCATTTGATTCCATTGTATCTATTCAATTTTCATTACAGTTAGATTTAGTTAATAATTTTATCCACTTATCCAAATATTTATCCTTGACATTTGGATACCAATGATTAAACGCTAAGGGACAAAAATGTCTACACTATAAACTATAGTACATTTATTGCGTCCCTCAATGTTTTGAGGTATATAAAGATAGTGTTGAGTACAATTAAATTGAATGTTTTTTTGTATTTACTATGAAATTCTTGTAAATTTTGTACTACGAGCACACCTTATTATTACCATTGGTCTAACTACATTATTTTATCTATCACTAATATTTATTACTGTACGAGGTGTGACCTGAATGATGAGAACATCTATTGATAGAATCCTATTGGTTCTTTTGTAGCACCGAGGTCTTCCCCGTAGTCTCTCTTAAGAAGTTGTCTTAGCTTCCCCCTAAATCAGCAATCCTTCCTTGAGTAGATTCAAAACTTTTTGCAAGCCGCATCAAGCAGTCTTAATGTATAAAGCCTAGAAATCTGAAGCACACAATTAACCCTTCAAGAATTTGATACGCAACACCAATGTAATTAAGTCGAGAACAGCGCATTTCTTCATTTCTGGATATTTGATGGTTAAATTGCAAACACCTAAAGTTAACTATGGTCCCGAATGTCACAAGTATTTCTTCTAAGTAGTCGAAATGATAAACCACCTAAGTCAACTAAGTCTCAAATGTACTCATTTTCTTTGCTAGAATACTGACTTCTTAAGGAATATCTATCACTATGTGTACCACTTTTAGCAACTAATTCTACTCTCTTTTAAAAAATAAGCTTAGTGATTAACCGTTTAAGGAAGCATTTATTGAATCAGTAACCAATCTTCTCACGCTTAGAATAAATCTTCTTACAACACTTCCCTCTAGTATCTTAAATGATGCATACTTGAAATCACAAGTTTTCTCTCCCTTGTTGTTGAATTGTGCCACCGCCGAAAGCAACAAGCTAAACACTGATTTTCTTTGCGGTTATGACATATGTCTTCCCAGAATGTCCTAAAATGAGAATAGGGTATGAATTCTATTACGTGTACTCATTATCTTTCTTGTATATCTATTCATTCTCCCTTGCTGGTTTTGATACATCGGAATCAGCAAAACCTAGTACGCATATATACTTGAGATCGTGTTCAAACAATTTATAAGCTTATATCTATTCCATGAGAATCAACTAGGTCTTAAATTGCAAATAAGTCCCTAAAGTTTGAAATAAATGACATCTAAAGCTCTTATAGTTAATATAAATTAACTCCCCTTGAAATTGTGATCCGTCATTATCAAAAACTTTATCCGTTTATTCTGTGACTTATTTTGAAAGACTATTTTAAAAGATTTTTTAATGAGACATTCTCCCTCTCAAATGATGACCCGTTTTCTATTTAAAGAGTTGTTGTCATTGTTTGAGTGGTCGAATTGTCTTTGAAAATCTTTTTATGATTTCTGAAAACACTGATTCATTATGAAGATAACTTTTTATCAATAAAAATAAGATTTCTCTTATTTTGACACATAAGCACACTGACACGTACACTTATGGTATATAGGAAGCACGGGTTGTGTTTCAAAGTAAACACAAGCCTTTGCATGGTCATAAAGTAGACCATGCCCGAGAATAAATTCCCGTTGAGAGGTCAAGTTTTCTTTTTGAAATACTTGCCTTTAAGATGATGACCGGGTTGCTATCTGAAATAATAGCAAGCCATTTTTGGCATGTTTTGAAAACTTTTGAACTTCTGCTCGAACTTTATTTACAGCCTCGTATCATTATTAAATGGCATTTCTAAGGTCGTAAATGTTATTGATTTTCAGAAGACATGCCATTATTACCTCTTTTTATATTTTTCTCATTTTAAAAAAAAAAATTTGGTTTTAAAGATTTTATATTTTTGTATTTTGTTTTTATAAAAGTTTTTTGAAAATGAAAAATCTTTTTGGTTTTTATGGTTTTTAATATATATACATATTATATACAGGATATTTGAATAGGTACCACCACTATTCTTCAGCTTCATCTGCCAATTGTTTCAGGGTCTCTGGCGTAAAACTTCGCATTCCCAGCTTGTTGATAAGAAATTCAATTCTTTCTCTACCAATGGCTTTAGTAAAGATGTCTACTAGCTGATACTCCGTATTGACAAAGTAAAGCTCTACTACTCCGTTCTCAACTTGCTCTTTTATGAAGTGGAATCTGATGTCAATATGTTTTGATCAAGAATGTTGAACATTGTTGCAGCATAAGGCAATAGCGCTTTTGTTATCACAGTACATTGGAATTTTATTAAATCCAAGGCCATAGTCGGTAAGCTGTGATCTCATCCAAAGAACTTGAGCACAACAGCCAGACAAGGCTATATATTCAGCTTCCGTACTAGATATCGCAGCACTTTTTTTCCTTTTTGATGACCAGCTAACAAGTCTGTCTCCTAATAATTGCATACTTCCAGATGTACTTTGTCTAGTATCTTGGCAACCCACATGATCAGCGTCTGCATAAGCTTTTAGAGCAATAGAAGAATCCTTTAGATACCAGAGTCCCCTATTAATGGTTCCCCTTATGTATTTAAAGATTCTTTTTACAGCATGTAAGTGCTTTTCGATAGGCTTTGCCTGATACCGGGCATACATGTATACAGAAAATGTTAGGTCTGGTCTACTGGCTGTGAGATACATAAGGGTGCCTACCATTCTACGATAGTGTGTAGGGTCAATGGCTTTCCCTTGTGTATCTTCATCCAGTTTGAATTTCTCCACCATGGGAGTATCCATTGGGTCACTAGATTCCATACCATATTTTTTCAAAGATTCTAGAGCATATTTAGACTGGTTTATAAAGATGCCTCTAGGACTTTGTGAAATCTGTAATCTTAGAAAAAAATGATATTTTTCCCATCATCGACATCTTAAACTTTGAACACATTATTTTTGAAAATTGGTCACATAGTTCAGGTGTAGTAGACGCAAAGATTATATCATCAACATAGATTTGTACCAGAAGAATATCTTTGCCTTGTCTTCGGATGAACAATGTGGGATCCACGATTCCTTTAGAGAATTCTTAAGAGAGTAGAAACTTTGACAATATATCGTACCATGCGTGGGGAGCTTGTTTTAACCCATAGAGAGCCTTCTTAAGCTTGTACACATGATTCGGATTGTCTTGATCCACAAACCCGATCGGTTGGCTGACATAAACTTCTTCGCGCAGAATGCCATTCAAGAATGCCATCTTAACATCCATTTGGTAGATGATCATATTCATGTGAGCAGCATATGCGAGGAAAATTCGAATAGCATCAAGTAGGAGCAAAGGATTCCTCAAAATCAATTCCCTCATCTTGACGGTAACCACGAGCAACCAAGCAAGCCTTGTTTTTTAGAATTCCTCCTAATTCATCAAGTTTCACCTTGTAGATCTATTTTAAAGTAATGACCATCACTTTATCTAGATGAGGAACGAGTTCCCAGACTTCAAGATGTTCAAATTCATTAAGCTCCTCTTGCATTACTTCAATCTAACATGCTTGGGTAATGTGTCTTTATAGTTTTTTGGTTCAACTGATGTGAGAAAAGCATCGTAGTAACAAAATAAGGCTTGTTCATAAAGTTGGAGTCTTGTGGAAACAGGTCTTTCGAGTGCACCGATGATGTTGTCTAAAGGATGATCCTTGGTCCATTTGGTAACGTGTTTTGAGTTAGGAGTAGCAGTGTGTACAATGGTTGGAATAACATCCGAAGACGAAGATGCTTCAGAATTGTTTTCTAGAATTGGAATGCCAAAGAATGGATCGTTATTCATATGTGCAACATCTAAGTCGTGATTCTCTTCTTCAACATCGTTAGAAATGACAGGAGATTGAGTTTCGGGTGTTGTTTGTGAGTTACTAGGTGATGGTGCATCTTGGTTAACAGTTGTTGAGGAAGGTGAACCAGTTAATGCAGGGGGTTCTAAAGCTACTACTTCAGCAATAGGAGCAATGACTTCAGGGGCTGGGCGATCAACACTTGATGGAGGGTTAAGTATTTAATCAAATAGTGATTGAAATAAAAGATCCCAATCAGTTCTTGAAGGTGGTACAAATGGTGTTGAAGGAGGAGGGTTTGGCATGAGTCCTAAACTGATTGTTGTAGGAGTCATTTCAAGAAGTGTGGGTTCTAAACTGTTGTGTTCAAAAGCCATTGTTGTCAGGTCATCAAAATCTACATGAATTGTTTTGATGATTCGTCTGGTACATCGGTTGTAGATTCGAAATGCTTTCTTTATGGGTGCATAGCCAATGAAAATACCAATATCAGCTTTCGGTTGTAGCTTTCCCAAGTTCTCGTTATCATTTGTCGGATAACAAAGTGCACCAAATACGTGGAAAAATGATAAGTCGGGAAGTTTGTCATGTAAAATCTCATAAGGTGTTTGTCATGACGAAGACGTATGATGAAACGATTTTGTGGATAACATGCGGTAGCAACTGCTTCTGCCCATAAAAATAATAGAGCTTTTGCATAAATCAACATTGTGCAGCCAGCTTCAATTAGCGTACAATTACGTCTTTCAACGACGCCATTTTGCTGTGGAGAGCGAGCAATAGATGTTTCATGAGAGATGCCAACCTTCTCATAATATTCACGTAAAGTTTGATTAACAAATTCAGTTCCATTATTTGTTCTGATTTGTCGGATATGTACTTTAAGCCGCACATGGATCATCTTAAGAAACTTGATTATGAAATCTGGAGCTTCATCTTTTGACCTTAAGCACTTTACCCATGTAAATCGAGGGTAATCATCGACAATGACAAGGATGTACTTCTTTCCATTAACACTTGTGACACGCATTGGGCCACAAAGATCCATGTGCAAGAGATAGAGTTTTTCTTAGTTGGTGTCCTCAGATTTAGGTTTGTGGGGTTTCTTATTGCTTTTTCCCATTACACACGCAGAACACAGATGGTCCTTTTCAAACTTTAGCTTAAGGAGACCTCGAAAAAGACCGTGTCTAGCTAAATGGTTGATTGCACCAAAGTTCAGATGTGATAGACGTCGAAAGACGACGGTGCCATAGCCAGGACAGATTCTTAAGGCCATTTGATCAGAGAAATATAGGACGTACCGCCATCAATCTCCAAGAGACAGCGTATACAGATTGTTGCCTCGAGATCCGAGTCAATAGATCATCACCTTCTAGATTATGAAACTGAAGCGGTGTGTTGAACGTAAAGCAAAACTTCAAAGTTTCGAATTAAACAGAATTGCCTAATTGGCAGAATAAAGTTGTGTCTAAGTACTAATAACGTATAACCCTTGAGATCATAACATTCTCAATCTAATAATCACCATATCCTAATATCTTTGCCAGAAACGAGATCATTTCTAATTTGACTGAATCCAAAAATTTATTGCGACGAAATGGTGAGCTGAGAGCGATCTCCGTTCATATGCTTGACCACCGGAGCTCCAAATACCAGAAAACAATTTTGACTACCTTCATCATTAAGAAAGGAAGATGGAACAATAGAAACTAAGTATCCCCAGATTTACTTGGTTTCCCTTTGTAGCATATATAGATTTAAATAAATCTTAGTTTTCCTAACAACGGGAACTTTAGTTTAGATTTCCTAGGTTTTACACATTGAGATAAACCAATGTTACTTACTGGCCTAGGTGTACACTATTCTAGAGTTGTTAGTTTCCTTATAGTCAAGGTTCGATGGAACTCCAAGAGAGGTCCTGAGTTTACATGGGAATGCGAGGATCAATTCCGGAAGAAATACCCACATCTCTTCACAAAGACCGCACCGTCGTCAAGTGCCGCGTCTTAAGCCTTGAGGACAAGGCTCACTCAACGGGGGATACTATAACACCCCGTGTTTTAGGGCCATTGACGTCGTTAATAAATCCACAATGTATCTTTTGTATTATACGTGTTTGCTTTAAATCGTAAACGTTAAGTTTAATCGCGTACGCCAAAAATTAGCGTTCAATGTAAATGGGCACCAAAAAATTAAATGTTTACATTAAGCAAGTGTTAAGTAATTATTTTGATGATAATTATTAACTTTATTCATTTTATTTTTATTGGTTGCGTAAATTGATTTCGTTTCGCGATAAAATACGTTTAGGCATTCCCGGAACCACCAAAACTTTTCTACGCTTCAACAAATACCCACATTTATACCCAATACATAAAAGTTACATAATATTATCATAAATATCATATTATGGCCGGATTTCTAGTGATAGACCAAGAAAATGCATCAAAAATTATCAACTTGCAAATGTACATACAATAACACATTAAAGCTTATGTTTCCTTGACCAAGACTAACCATTTTTGACCATGGCCACCCATAAAACCCTCATGGTGTCTCCTTGACTAGTCCTACATGTATATTACTTATAGATTGAAAGAGATAAGTTCACATAACACTTAACACTTAGAAAAAAATCAAAAATATCTCCCTTTGTGCTCATATAAGCCCACTGCTCAAAACAACACCCTTAAATAATTCTTATAAATTTTTCTACAACACATACAATCCTTAACACATCATATATAAGATACCTCAAGATGATTTGAAGCATTGGTTAACCATTTGCAAGTGTGGAAACAAGAAAAAGAAGCTAGTTTTTTTCTTAGAAATCTAGGGTTTTAAAGGGTGCAAGCTTGGGTTTAAAGTCTAAACAAGGGTTTAGCACATATTTTTCATCATCATCATTCATCATAAGGTTACCTAAAACCCTTTATCTTTTCATTTCATGAGTTTTCATGCATATATTAGTTCTTTATAGTAAAATCACCATTTAGGACTTTTAAATATGTAAAAAGGATTTTTACTTGTGATTATGCTTTTATACACTATTTCATATGATATTAGGTTGATAATATCATGATATAATGGGGTTATAAGTGTTGTAACTTGTTGGTTAAGTATAAACATGTATATGTACAAATTAGGGTTTTAAGGATTTCTTAAGAAAGTTATGATTAAAAGTATCATTATGGAACTTGTTAACTTGGATATTTGGACAAGATATGAACTAATTGACTTTAATATATATAAGACATATGACATATGTAATTATAAAAGGCTTGTGGTAATTATTAAGTTGGAAAGTATAGAAAGTAAGTTATAAAAACAAAGTTATACAAAAGTTATACAAATAAACTCAAAAAGACATTTAGGGGCTATTTTGGTTCGTGTCCTATGACAGCCATATTATGAACTATAAACATAGTACATCTCATGACGATTCCAAAAAGATAAGAAACTCGAAAAACGGATTAATAACGAAAAAGATACGCTAATTACGAGTTATACATTAATTAAACGGGTTTATAAAATAACATTTATAAAAATTATATAAAACAGAAAGTTTGGTATTTTTAACAAATTATACATAATTTTAGGATTCCAAAACAATAAGAAACGTAATTTTTTGATTAAAAACGAAGAAGTTATGAATTACGCAAGTTTATATACTTAAAATGTATAAAAATATTTTTATAAAAAGTTACTGTTCATGACAGAAACATTAATTTTTGTAAACTTCATAAATAAATATAAATTTCAATTACGAGAACGTGCTCGAAAGAATTACTAAAAACGGAGCTAAAACGAATAAAATACGACGTTTACGATAATTCGAGTTTATAAAAGTAATTTTATAAACTATGAACAGTAAAAGTTACTATTCATCAGCAGACCCAACTTTATAAAATATGATATATCTTTCAATAACAAAGACATGCTCGAAGGAATCGCTAAAATCGGGATTAAAACGGATAAGTTATTACATTTACGAGTTTACGCTAATTAAAACACAAAAATAGGTTTATAGCTGTTATGAACAGTAAAAACACTATTCACCACAGAATGTTGAAAATTTAAAAATGTAATATTTTGATCACTCGTCTTAATACGAAAGCGTGTACATAAGAAACGCGAGAAACGGGAAAGTTATGCTAGTTTTACTAAAACGATAATTATAAACGTTTTCACTTTATAACAACGATTTCTAAATTACAAATAGATGGTGATGAAGCTATATAGAATTATATGTGGTTATCAAAGTACTATATTACTAGGGAGTTTCATAATGAGGCCTCTTTGGGGTGGCGTATCGACGAGTTGTTGGATTTACGATTTAAAGTGTCCTAGCTCCTCATACGTCACTACATGACCTCTTAAATTATGATAGCCCGAACGATAGTATGATGTAACTAACATAGACTTGTATATGATGTTAGTTAATCAAAGCGATTAGTGCTTATACGACCTATGTTAATTTAGGTTGCATTCGATCATTTACGTGACGCGCTATCTGTGATATTTGGATTATCAGTAACTCAAGGTGAGTTCATAGCCCCACATTTTACATGGTTTTGTTTTATAAGTTTTGGGGTGGAAAACATGCATTGTTTTATAACTGGACACAAGTGGATACTTTTATATTATGATTACGTGTTGCCTAAGTAGCGATAACCCAATCTGAGCCCATTATCATGAACTGTCAATTACTGGACTGTGAGCGCGAGTGTTATGAATAGATCTATTGGGTTTGACAACCCCGTTCGTTTTTTTCTTTTTTTTTTCTTTTTTTTTTTTTTTTTTTTTTTTTTTTCTTTTTTTTTTTTTTTTTTTTTTTTTTTTTTTTTTTTTTTTTCGTTTTTTTTTTTTTTTTTTTTTTGAGGGTGATTAGCTATCACTAGGGCAAACGAACGTGTACCATGTGGATTAGGGATGTTGGGGTTTGAACTTCAATTCGGGCAATGTGGGCATTTATATATTGCATATTTTTATGTCAAGAGCTTTCAGTGTCATGAGCTTAAGAGCAACGTTACATTACTTTTATTATGATTTCCTGCATTGTTGCATTATCATACACTTGGGAAATCTTGTGGTCCAACTTTATACGATTTATCAAACCTATGAATTCACCAACATTATTGTTGACGTTTTAAAGCAATGTTTTTCAGGAGGTCAGTAAGCATAAGGTGCAAGCGATACATTGGTGATTTTGTATTTTGGGATGACATGCTTAAAGATATGGTTACATTATATTTTGGGAATCATGTATTATGAACTAGTATCTTTGTAATATGGACAATGAAGAAGTTAAGCTTCGGGCTTTTTGTAACAAATGTTTGTTAAATCCAATGTATCAGTTTTAAACGAATTTTAATAGTCGTTCTATATATATCTTGTGTTATTGATCTAAGATGTGACATGCCCCGGACCCTTATTCCGCTGCGAGCCATTTTGGGGGTGTTACACTTTTTGCAGAAAAAATTAAATATGAAGACTATTAGATATGAGAAATACGTTAAGGCATCAGGATATCATGAAAAATATTAAATATGAAGACTATTAGATTTAAAGAATCTGTTTGTTAAAATTAGGGCATCTGTTTGTTAATATTAGGGCATCTGTTTGTTACTATTAGGGCATCTGTTTGTTAACGTTAGAGTATATGTTTGAAATGATTTAGGGCGTCTATTTAGTTAATTTTAAGTGTATGTATGGCAAATGTTTATGAATAAATGTTTTTGGTAAATTGGTGTTTTTTGTGTTTTTATATGCATCTGTTTGTAATGTTTAAGGCATATTTTTGATTAAATTTAAGGTGTATGTTTTTAATAATGGTTTAGGATATTATTAAAAAAGTGTTAGGGCATGAGTTGATAAATATTTCAGGGCATATGTTTAAAAATATATTAAGTCATCGGTATATCATGAAAAATATTAAATATGAAGACTATTAGATTTAAAGAATCTGTTTGTTAATATTAGGGCATCTGTTTGTTAACATTAGGGCATCAGTTTGAAATGATTTAGGGCATCTATTTAGTTAATTTTAAGCTTATGTATTGCAAATGTTTATGGTAAATTGGTGTTTTATGTGTTTTTATATGCATCTATTTGTAATGTTTAAGGCATATGTTTGGTTAATTTTAAAGCGTATGTTTGGGTAATATATAATATGTAGTTTAATAATGGTTTAGGATGCTATTAAAAAAGTGTTAGGGCATGAGTTGATAAATATTTTAGGGCATTTGTTTAAAAATATATTAAGGCATTAGGATATCATGAAAAATATTAAATATGAAGATTATTAGATTCCTTTAGCCTGTAAAGGATGTTACTTCCTTGAATAAATCCAAGTCGATAACAATGAAACACTGATGTAATACAATTAACTATGCGGAAACTAGTTAACAGTATCAAGAAGAACACACAATGATTTAACAAACGATTTGTATTATCACACGTTGAATCTGCCTAAGTTTGCAGATCCCTAATACAATACTTATCTCTAATACTTCTAACTAATGCTTTTTGTTGTTTTTGTTGTTGTTCTCTGTGTGTCATTCTAATGCCTTCCTAGAGATCCTTTTATAAACATAAGGATAACTCTAGTAGGTGTACAGTCCTTGTATGACACAAATACTAATTAATACTAATCACTAATGTAACTGTTACATGATAACTACTAATGTAACTGTTTAATCCTTTAAAGTTCCTATATTAAAGACAGTACTTCGACTTTTCCTTACTAAGCAGGCAGTACTTTGACCTTTTAACTTAGCAGTACTTTGACCTTTTGACTTGTATTTCCCAACAATCCTCCCCTAACTTGAATTCTACTTGCTTGACTTCAAGTTTCTTGATGGTTGGACATCTTTCTTCAGCATCAATACAAGTCTTCAATCTTCTAGATATAATCCTCTAAGCAGTATCTTGTATACAATCTGTTTGAGTATCTTGAAATAAAATCTCTTGTCTTGAACATAAACACTCCTTCAAAAATTCTTTGTCTTTGCATCAAACAGATTGTTCTTCAATCAGCTGCAGGTCTTCTCAGCAACATAAATGGTTTTTATGAGCCTTTACCAAGTAGCCATTCACTCTTGGGCTAGTCAGTTCTTTGGTACCTAGAAAAGGTAATAATCCATGGTGAACTGAAAACCACTTCAACACTCAGAACATGAATCATAGTGTGTTGAATACTATATGACTTTTGGTAAGTCATTACAACCATGAACGGATTTGATAAGTCTTTACCTGTAGCCGTTTGCTCAGGACTAGCCAACTCTCAGTAATAAAACATTGGTGAGTTGAGAACCATATAGTTTTGAGCAAACTATTAAAGCTATCAACGGATTTGAGTTCTCTTTACCAAAAGCCGTTTGCTTTGGAGTAGCCAATACTTCAGTGCAATACCATGGTGTATTGATCACCATACAATTTTTGGTAAATTGTCAACCATCAACAGATTTGAGATGTCTTTACCAAAACTGTTTGATTTGGACTAGTCAATTCTTATATCTGTGAGATATGGTGAATTGATTACCATTTGCTGTGTGGTGGTTAACCAACACTCAATCCCTCAAAACAGTTTTAATTTCAAACATTTGTCCCTTAAACCTTTTGCACACTCAAATCTTCAAAATATTTCAAAAACAACTTTTTAACTAGCAGTACTTTCAACAAAGTACTGTTTGTTTTAAACTAGCAGTACTTTGAATAAGGTACTGCTTTGTTCACAGTTAAGTCTTTTTATCAAAACAAAATATGTTAATCTCAAAGAAAGATTTTGATAAATCATACCAGTTGTTTAAGAAT
>BQNB010016798.1:0-71044 GCA_026074375.1 Tanacetum coccineum | reverse complement strand
GTCAAACTCATTCACATAACATTCTTGTAATAAAATACTTAAAAACCAGTTTTGAGGTTTTACACCAAAGCCTCATTAACCCTTGAAGTGATCATTCGCTCAATGGCAGCTTGATTTAGGGGTCTCGCTTTTGGTGACATGGTTCTGTCACGACACAAAAGAAAACCTTGATAAACATTCATACCATGATATAATCATAACATGTACAAACAAATCAACTACACCATAGTCACAAGACATCAAGTAGTGATCAAAAGATAGTCATTCATTATTCATCACAAAAGAGTTAATACTTAGTTGCATTGTTTCACAAATTTGATACAAATCGTTACAACCAATAGCATCAAGTCTACTAACTAAGGACTCAGTTTAGTGATTACACAATAAAAGATACTACTAATGAAACTAAACTACTAAGAGTCACGAGGGGATCCCCGCGGCTCAGATGATGAACTCTCTTCATCCTTGACTGGAACATCGATAGCCTCATTCGGTCTTTCTTCAAACACAACTCCCCTAAGAATCATCTCCTGGTAGAACTCATAAGCTTGAACTCTAGTCCAATAGAGATCTCTCTTGACTCGTTCTTTCTGCATACGAAGAAGTGTGTTGTTTAGCCTTGCATCTTCCAATTCTTTCTTCAACTTCTTACACTCAGCTCTTTCTTCAGCATTACCAAATTTCCTAACCAGATTCTCCAGTGCAGTCGCTCCTTCTTCCATGCTAGATCGCACTTCATTACCCAAATCCAAAATCAACTTACCATAATGCTTATCCTTTACTTTTCCTTTCTTTTTGACCAATGCATGTGCCATCTCGCGACCACAAAATCGTCTTTTAAGAGAAGTAATCTGACCGAAAAGAGAGTGAATGTCCCTCCTCATGAAACTAGGCAATAGTCTATCACCATCCTCTCAAAGGAAAGTGGCAGTAGACGACTCACCTACCTCATAGACACTATTAGGAACAGTCTCATCCTCGGGCTCAACCATGTCCTCAACCTCGACCACATCTTTGGACTCTGAATCAGAAGCAAGTGGCTGTGGATTAAGAGGATCCGCCTCAACATAAGGAAATATTAGCTCCGGTTCATTCTCTTCTTCCTCAATGTCTACTTACATATCTTCTTCTTCTTCTTGAGGTTCTTCCTCCTCAAACTCTTCTTCGTCTTCAAACTCTTCTTCTTCTTCCGGTTCCTCATTCTCATCGACTAAAGCAGGCTCGGGAATAGCGAGAGCAGGATCAGGTTGGTTTGGCTCGACCTCGAGTAAGTCATCAACATGATCAGGAGGAAATACGTTCACCATGATAATCTGAAAATTACATAATAATATTTAATAATAATTCTTATTAGAATATTATTATTATCATAAATAACGGTTGCGTAATTATGCAACAAACGACTATGCTTCCAAACAAGCCTAATAGTCATCATATCTCGAATATATAATAGTATTTATTATATAACCGCATACAATCATGCACCCAACACGTGCAAAACATCATAACAATCATGCACCCAACACGTGCAAAAACATTTTAACAATCATGCACCCAACACGTTCAAAAACATTTTAACAATCATGCACCCAACACGTGCAAAAACATTCAAAGAGAAAACTCTTTTCATCAGTAACCAAAGGCAACGAGGAGTCTTGGCGTATGTAGAAGAATTATAGTTTAGGTTTTCAAAACTCGACCTAGTTCTCTATAACCTTAGGCTCTTGATACCAATCTGTAACACCTCCATTTTTACAATGCGCAACGGAATCCACAATGGGTGTTACTTCAAAGCACAATACACCAAGATATAGAAAACGACCCCAAAAGAGACGTTTACAAAACATGTGTTCCATTATTTAAAATCAGAGTAAATGTGTTTAGTCCCAACAGAAATCGTAACCAAATCCATCACAACATTTAAAAAGTAATTGTTTAAAATTTAAAGACATTGTTTTATAAAAACAAGGAACACATTAGCAAGCTTCTACACAAACGATCACACGCATAAGACCTCCACTCCATCGTTGCCATCATCCTTGGTTACCTGAGATAAAACATGCTAAAAACGTCAACAAAATTGTTGAGTGAATCCACAAAGTTTATAAACAATGAGTATAAAACTTTGAACACACGTATAGTTCTCAGGAAAAACATTGCAACGAATACAATGCATCACTTTCATTTCACGCATTAAGCTCATGACACCAATACCTTAACACTACATATATCTTTTCATATGTCTGAAATTTTCCCCGAAACAAGGTATTATTGCCACATACCTACTCGTCTACATACAAAACGTCCGTTTGACAGGGTGTTCACCAATGGATCCATACCCCGGGCGGGGTTGTCAAACCCAATAGATCTATTTAATGTACAAGCGTTTACCTCGCGGGTAATTAACGGTTCATGATATTAGGGACTTTGGCAATAGCTACTCATGCGGAAATATCTCATAATCGGGTCCAGCATACCATAAAATCACATGTGTTCGATTTTCAAAAACAAGCATGTATCTCCTTCGCGGGTTTATAAAACAATCAAAAGATTTAAAATGCGAGGCTATGAACTCACCTTAAGCAAAAGTATCCAATCAAACAACTCAACATGAGCAAACAACTTCACGTCTCAACTGCGACCTATATAATATATAATAGTACGTGACTATGAGAAATATAATTTATATAATGCATACTTGCATATTAGCTATTACATATATATAATTATATACCACGAATCTCCAAGTGCGACTCAAAATATTTATTTCGACGCACCAACAATGTTGTACCTTTGAAAAGTTTCTATCCTTAGAAAGTTGCCGAAAGTAAGGATAATATAGAATCCAAAATAATATTTCATCGTTATGTTACTAACTTAACCAATCTCTTGACATAGAAAGACCATACTCAAAAGTTTACACATCTTTGACTTTTAAAAGTCAATTTTCGTAGTTGAGTTTTCCTATAAAATATTGCTCCCTTCGTCCCAAAATTATTGTCCTCTATTGACTTTTCAAGTCTTTTTCATCCAACTTTGACCTTAAATATTTTTGTTTGTGTTATATAATACTTGATGAAAATCATAACTATGAAAATACATTTAAAACCCAATCAATTCATGTAATTTTCATTAAGTATTATATAACACCAACAAGAATATTTAAAGTCAAAGTTGGAAGAAAAAAACTTAATAAGTTAATAGGGGACAATAATTTTGGGACGAAGGGAGTACTCAGCTTCATTTGGCCGTAGAAGACTCATTTTTAAGAGTTACGAGACCCATTTTATATCAAAACGGACGCAAGAATATACTCTATCATTTTCCAAAGCTTAAATTAGATTTTAAAAATTTCTCCACACGCCACGCGGCTGTCAAACTTTCTGCTCGAAAATACCATTTACAAAACTCATTAAAACATCGTTTTTCACCTTCAACGACATCAAAAATATTCTTAACTAGCTTATCTATATACAATAAACCCATCCAACTTCAAATTAACAACCAAATACTCATTTGACACTTTCGCACTCGGATCTCTAGTATAAATCATATACACGAAATTAAACAAGTGAAATAACAATGCGATAAGCTTAAAAGTATTCTTACAATCAACTCGACACAAGAAAAATAGCTCACAAAACTTTTCTTCGGCTTTTCCCCTTTGGACGTGGCTCGAACAAGACCCAAACAACAAAATCACAACTTTTTAATCAAAACCCACTTTCAAATACACTAGATCTATCACCAATAATCACCATTTTCAACCCAAATCTTCAAGAACTTGACCCAAATTAAAACTAGCAAAATACTTATTGCATGTCGAAATTTCTTAGGGGGATATGTTTGTTTTAGTGTGGGTATTAAGATTTTGTAATCGGATCCTATTGCATGTAAGTCGGCAACGGATTTTGGGTGATGGTGGTGCTCGTCGGAAGTGGAGGGGGATCAAGGGAGGAAGCAAAAAAGTTTCTAAAATGAAAATGAGTGTGTGTGTTTGTTTATATAGGGGAATAGTTTGGCCTTTTGACATTTCTAGTCCTTAATCTTCCAAAACACGTAAATAAATTTACAAAGGTGATTGTTTCGAGCTTATAACCGACCATAGGCTCGGGTTTTATAAATTCGTAATTATTTTTCTTCCGTCAAACTTTATTTAGTTTAAAATATTTAATAAAATGTTAAATCACATAAAACACGACCTTAGACACGGTTTTTACTAAAACACGGGAAAAGCCATAAAACACCAAAATAAATATAATTTCGCTCTCGAAGCAAAAATATAAAATTTTCAAATTTTCTTAGACGCTTAAACGAATAGAATTTGAAACACGGTTTGTAATTACCCAATAAATGGAAATTCTCACTAAACCGACTAAAAATATATCAACTATATCCAACTATATAGTAAAATAATTATCATGGCTCGAGATAAGTATTGACCTGAAACTTGGGTTGTTACAGTTTTCTAGTAGGGTCCGCACACACGTCCTTTCCCCTCCATACATATCATGAGTAACTTTTAGGAATCTCATTAGCATTCCTTTATCTCTTAGATTCTTCCAGATCAACTCTCGTAGAACGTTGTCATAGGCCTTCTCAAGGTCTAAAAATGTCATGTGAAAGTCCTTTTGACTTTCTCTATACTCCTCTTTAAGGCTTTTAATAATGTGTATTGGTTTTATGACACATCGTTCTCTCGTAACAACCTTCTCTCCATAACTCTTAAAGTTTCATAGCTTGACTAGGTAGTTATATGCCCCTGTACTTGCTACATGTATGTGGTCTCCCTTGTTTATGTAGATGGGAATAACCTCACCGGGTCTCTACTCCTCGGCCATTTTAGTTGTCAAAAAGGTCTATTTGAACAAAAGTGTTAGCCACCTTACCCCTATCCTCTAAGGACCTTCATGCTTCAATGGGGATCTCATCCGGTCTGATAACCTTGTTTATACCCGTCTTTCGTAGTGTCTCCTTAACTTTTGTTTTTCTAATCCTCGAGCAATAGTAGTTGTTTTGTAGGTTTGCACATATACTTTCTATTTCTTTGGTTCGCTCACGCCTTTGACCATTGAAGAGGGCGAAGAAATACTCTTCCAATCTTCTCCCAATTACGTCTTCGTTGATAATGTTTCTTTTATCCTCGTCTTTGATAAATCAAATGCTTCCTGAATCCATTTTCCTCATCTCTCTCTAGCCTTAGTTATCTTGTAAATATTGTTTTCTCCCTATTTAGAGCCCAACCTCTTATATAAGTCTTCATACACTTTTCCTTTCACTCTGGTTACCGCCTTTTTCACTTCTTGTTTTGCTTCTTTATACCTCTCCTTTGCTGTAATTTTGTTCGCTTGGTATTCACTTCGCATCGACATAAGCTCTCTGAACCGAGTTTGTTTTGCCTTAAGATTGTATATAACCTCGTCACTAAGCCACCATGATTTCCTATGACCTATATGAGTTCTTAGTGTCCTTGTAACCACCCCTAGGTTTCCTTGGTTGCCTCTTGATATGTGCGAAAACACATATTCGTTTTATATCAAAAAGGACCCATAAAAGACAAAATTGTGCATAAAATGCTTGTATATTGCTTGTTTTGTCTTTGTGATTGTGTAGGTACGGATATAGCAAAAATCGTAAGAAAACGGTCTAAACCGGACAAACACGGACACGAGACGAAAAAGAGTGTGTAATGCCGGGTGTATGCTATCAAGGTTACCATAGTCAATCCTTGGTCAACATTGGTCAATCACAAGAAGGCAAAACCTTTCAAAATACCCTAATTACCCTTAATGTTAAAACAATTTCATATAAAAAAACCCTTAAAACCCTAACACCGTTAGTCCTCTTTTATAAAGAAACTAACGGTCGTTATCTCATAACCCTTAACCCTTTTTATAACTAAGCCCATAACCTACAGCCCATATATATTTTTTATAAAACACGGGCCCAAGTCAACCATTTAATGCCCCAAGTCAAACCCCCATATAAACGTTTACAAGTTAAAAAAGGCGGGTAAAAAGTTTTACTGTTCATCATCGTTCTCAGTGTTTAACCATACATCAAATCAAAGGGTAAATCAAAATTAAGGACATGGCCTTTTAATTCAAGTACCAAAGTACACCCTGGCAAACTAAGACGTCATGAGAAGTTTTGATTGGTTGAAAGCCAAGCAAGAAGAATTGATTACGCGGTGGGTCTGGCAAGAAACACACCAATCATTGGATTTTTGCACTAAAATGAGTGCAAAAGAAGCACGCAAGGTCTAACACACGGAATGTCACGTTGGCAAGCTCACCCCAATTAATCCAATGATGATTATTAGAGATCCAATGATGAGAAAGAATGAAAGGCCAAGATGAATGGGAGCGTCTAACAACTCAGTGACCTAGAAGCTTCTCTCAAGCATTATAAATACAAGGCATCTCCTCATTCACATTGATATTTAGGAGTTGTATATAGAGTTGCTTATAATAATTTAGCTTTTGTTATTGTTTCTTTCAGATGTTTTTAGCTTAATGTATTTTTCTTTCAGTTTGTAATCAACTTTTCAATTAATAAGAATTCAAGTTTAATTTTACTTGTACTCATAGCCTCAATCTTTTTTTATAAAACTTTCATATTAATAGCTGCTACTGTTACATAAGATCCTACAGCTCATTTCAGATCTCTAAGTTCTCTAAGCTTAGATTAGAAACTTAAAATAGCCATTAATTACTTAAATCATTTAAAATTAGTTTTGATACCTTTGCTAGTATGGATTTGAGCTTTTTGGATGATAAGTTTACCCTGGAAGAGCTTATGGGACCTTACTAGCTTATCCTTGTGATAAGCTAGAGCTTGTAGATAGCTCTTTGAGCAATTTGAGCCTTTGTTTAGCTAAGGCTTTTGTAAGTTCTCTTTAATTTTCAAGTATTTTAGCTTTAATCTTGCATTTGCTTATTTTCAGCTTATTACTTGCTTATTGTGCTTAACTTCTTTGATATTATGCTTAATAATCATGTTTGAGTATCTGTTTTTAAGTTTTATAGCATAGATTTTAGTCTTTCATATTTTGTCTCTTAAATCATTAAATATCAACAACAAAAAAATTAGCATAGTAAGTAGCTTATAGATTCTGGCTTATTTTCTTGTTGATTAATGCTTAATAAGGTTGTTAAAAGTTGTTAGTCATCTGGTATTTGAGTTTTGAATGCTAAATCTCTTTTTCATAAGCTAGAATGAGTTTGAAGGTTTTTAAAGGAGTGTTTGGCATAGCAGTTTTAACCATAAGGTAAAACTGTTAGTGGCCATTTGGTCTTGTGACTTTGATTTAATTCTCATCATTAAGTTTGTTTAAGCTAGATTATTTAGTTAAGATTAGAATTATTTAGGTTTTCATAGGCTGGTTTAGTATATGTTCAAGTCTGTTAGGTTTAGCTTGCATTATAAGCTCAAATCATTTCTAGTATTTGCATTAGGTGTTATTAGTTTTAGTTTTGAGTTTTATGAGTGTTAAATTTAGTTCATTAGGTCTGCATAATAGGAATTAAATTGTGGTCATATACATGTCAACTGCATCAGCAGTTCTAAGTGCAACTTGCCTTTTTCATGATCAATTTTCATAGGGTTAGAGTTTTCTTTAGGAATTAAAATTTAGCATTCAAGTAGATTTAGGGTAGAACTTAATCTGTTTCAAATTATTTTCAATTAAAAAGTTCATTATCTTATCTGTTTTAGCCCTTAAAATTAGCTTTTTGTCTTTTCCATTTCAAAAACCAAAATCAGTATATGTTGACTAAACTGTCTGTTCTCAAAAGGCTTTTTCAATAAGCATTTTGTTTTCCAAAGTCTTTTCAAAAAGCATTTTCTAGTAGCCCTTAAGTCAAGTTTTCAGAAAATATAAGTTTCATTTCATAAAAAGTTCATTTGATAGCTGAGAAATAAGCTCAAAATAGCTCTTAAGGTATGTTTGGTTTCTAAGTGTTCATAAAGACTTATTGTGATTCTCAGCTTATGGCTTATATCCTTGTGCTTATTTCTTTCATAAGTAGCTTATTAGGGTAAACTTGTCATTAAGCTTTTAAGTGCTTATTAGTTAATTTAGTTAGCTCATTTTCATTCATAAGTGCTTAATATGAGTAGCTCTAAATCTGTTTGAGCTTGTTTTGCTTTAGATTTTCTTATTAAGCCTTATTTTAGCTTTCAAATTTAGCTTAAATTCCTTTAGTTTTTCCCTAAGTTATGTCAGTTCTTTTAGTGCTTTTTCTAGCTTATTTTTGAGTCTTATAAAAAGTCACTTTTCAAAAAAGTCTTATTTTAGCTTGTTTTAGCTTTTTGCAAAAAGAAAATTTAAAAAAAATGTTTTACAAAAAGGTGAGAGCCAAGATTCAAACCCTGGACCTCACCCTTCACAAGCAACACCTCAAACAACACACACTCAACCAGCGGAACCAGTAGGGCTATCTGGTTGAGTTGTATTTGGTTTATTATATAAACACTCTTTTCAATTTTAGCCATAGTAGCTTATTTGCTTAATTTACCAGCTTATTTGAGAAGCATTTACTGTTTTCTTATTTTTCCTAGGATCTTCATAGTGCATTTTATTTTCCTGAATTTTCTCAGTTTTTTATAAAATAATTTACTATTTTTAATCTTTTATTTTCATTATTTTAGTTTTTAATTCATAATAAATAAAATAAAAGTCGAAAAATAAAAATTCTTTTTCTGAAAATTTTCTTTTATCGTATAGAACGTAGGAAAATTAGTTTGGTTTCTGTAGGGTTAATTTTATGCATTTTAGTTTTAAACGCTCGTTTTCTTAACCCCGTTTACGTTTTTACCTTGTTTTCTTAAATGCTTTCGTTTATTGCTTTTATTATCTTCGTTTTCTATAATTGCTTGCTTTTATTTACCTTTCATTTATGTTAGTAGATTTAGAAATCAAAAATCCAAATTTTGAATTATTCAAACGCGTGATCTGAACCAAAAACGATTTTTAATTCATGCTTTGCTAGGGATTACGATACTCGGGATATTTGATTATTACTTTTCCTAAAGTAATTTTCTCATATTTCCACTATATTATAATTGCATTTATCTCCTTATATATATTTGGGGGTGAATCACCTCTCTAATGGTATGTGCTATGTTGTTCCACATTTTCTCTGTGTTCGCAAATGTTCTACCTTCCACCTCTGTTGCAACTCCCTATGTTACTCTTGTTCTGAGAACCGTAGTTGCTTCTCCGTAAAGGTTCATCCATAAGATTCTAGGTTTAATTTCCATCTTTGTTGTGCAAGAGCGTCTCTTTATATGAATATCCAATGCTAGCAATTTGTGTATAGAGAAGCAAATCTCACCTGGAAAGACCTTGCAATCTTTACATACCTTAAGGTGTCCTCTGCACACCAACAAATAGTCAATCTGAGTGTTGTGGTCCCGACTGTGAAGATAATGAGACAACCATCACTTTTCTTGAAGAATGAGTGGGCTGCAGCGAACTCCGTGATCATTCTTCCCTCTTCGTTCCTAACTCGATACCTGAAGCCTCCGTGCACCCTCTAGTATCCATCAGCTTATGCTCCTATATGACCATTTATATCACCTTCTATGATCAGCCTGCTAGAGAGTCCTAGAAGTTCTTTTTTTCCGCCTCTCCAAGTCCCACTTGTGGTACGTACGCGCTTATGACATTAATTGTCTCCTTTTCAATCACGTCTAACCAATATTATCTTATCGCAAATCCTAATCACCTGTACTACCTAGTCCTTAAGATTCTGTGCTAGGACGACTCCTACTCCATTTCATGTTGTCGCTAAACCCGAGTACCATAGCTTGTATTATTTTTCCTCTCTGATGCGCGACCCCTTGCATTTGGTCTCTTCGAAGCATGCAATGTCCACTCTTTTCCTTTTCAGCAGATCTACTAGCTCGTAAAACTTACAAGTCAAAGTTTCTATATTCCAACTACCCACCTTAATTCTACGGGTGCTTGCTAATATACTATCTCTCCTAGTCCCTCTATAACGGCCATGACCTACACTAGGACATGACCTCAAGTGACCATTTCTATGAAAAATATCCATGCTAACTGATGTGTATTGTTAAATTAAATTTTACAAGTTTTAAATTTATAAAACTCGTCTACCGATGTCTACACGCACTAACAGGCAGAGAACCCGGTCGTATATAGTGCAGGAGTTGGTAAATCCGAGGTCGTCCCAAGAGCTAAGTTGTATTAGTTTTAATTTGAAATGTGTCGCAGGTTTAAAAATGATTTTGAATTGATTTGAAATCTTAACAGGAAAATAAATGCAAAAAGTAAAGTATTTGGAACAGTCAGGGAGAAAGACGTGCTACCCTAGTTATTTCACTACTAACGCTATGATATGTTTCCTAATGCAATGTCTAGATATCGCTTATTAGTGGTTCTAATATCAACAGACCCGAATTGGCATTTGAGGTCTGTCCTATACTTCCTACGATCCTAATTCCCTAAAAGTCACGAAGGTAGGGCATCCAAGTTGTAGTGATAAAACCCCAGCTATCCTAAAGACCTGTCTATAACCTAGATAGATTATAAACCCCCTCTGAAAGACTTCCTGCGCTTTTTAAGTATTTAATGTGATAAAGGCGGTAATTTTGTAAATTCCTACACTAGGGATAGATTCCAACCTACCCTAGTACCCTGCTGATCCTAAGTTCAACATGTCAGCCTAATAAGAAGACAAACATGATCTAAACCACCCTTAATACTACCAAAACTCAGGGATCAATGACAGACAGTTAGGATATCTAATTCAAATGATAAATAAACGAGAAACAATCATAACATCAGTAGATTCATAACTAGGCTAGCACTTGACGTGCTTAGCCACTCATAGCAACAGCAAAGTAAGAAATAATGAAAGAGATCTTGGATTAAAACATCAGAATTCTTACATAATGTGTTTATGAATGATTAATGCTAAAAATAAATAAAATGACTTCTCCCTTAGACTTCTGGTAGAATTCTTCATCTTCTAGAATCTTGTATCGCCCCTTGGTTCTATAGTAGAAGGGTTGATGTCGAATGTGTCGAATGGGGGCTTTATTTATAAGTTTTGATTCTGTTACAGCGTAATCGTTAAGTATGTGTTACGCCGTAACCATGCTGATGTGGGCTTTTATTATGCGGGCTTAAATTGTGTTACGACGTAAATATAGCGTCCATGTTATGCCATAACTATGACTAGGATGAGTCATCCTTCTTCAACGTGGTATGTTACGGCCTAATGGTAACGTTATGGTTACGCCGTAACTATGGTGATGACTCATTCCTTCTTTAATTTTGGTTATGACGTAACTCCTGCGGGGTGATTACAATGTAAATAGCCTTGAGCATCTTCATTTGCTTGAGTTCCACGTCCAAATCCCGCGTCTCTTGCTCCAATGCTTGTATTTTTCTTATAGACAAAATATAAAGTGATTAAGTAGCATTTCCAGGCATTTAAACAATAATTACAAGCATTTTGATAGGGATTTTGATACTAAAAAGTATTAACTATTTAATGTTATCAAATATCCCCCACTTGACTTCTACTTGCCCTCAAGTAGAACTGTTAGAATAATTCATAAAAAGATTTCTCCAATTTAACTTAGAGAAATGAATTCATAATTTACTTATGCTAGAAAACATCAAAGCCGAACACCTCACAAAAAGGGGATCAAAATCACTCAACTCTCATACTAGTCCAAGTTATTCATTTTCGGGGTGATCACTCAACTGCAATATCATAGCATGTATTCTATCATAAGTTTAGAAAGTACACAAATCTGCACCAGTTAGAAATAGGGTCTAAACAGCTCTTAAAAGCAACATGGGTGACACACACAGGTTTAAACAGGTGATTGATTCTTTCCGATACCACTGATCCAGAAAAGGTGACAAAACCACACATGCTCGGCCAAATCCATGGACGAGACACATGTGATTACTCAATCCTTAACTCGAGCAGGCTAAAGGTCAGAATCATTGCAAAGGGTAGGAAAAGACATGGGATACACATTTAATTGGTGTTAAACAAATTACACAAAACAAATAGTCTAAATAATCTAAAGTTGTCATAACCGGCTACCGTCTATCCAGCAATCCAAGTATCCAAGTGCGAAAATCTGATCATAATAATGGGCTAGTCTTGGATGTAATAATGAAGTCCCGTCTTTGAAATGACAAACTAGCCTAACCTTCGTAATCATATAGATGGCTTATAGGTGCACCATCTCCAACTAGTTGGTTTTATATCACGTAACCAACATGAATATGCTAAAGAAAATATAGACTACAGGGTTGGCTAAGGCAAAATGGTGTAACGAAACATTAACATAAAAGGTTCAAACAAGGATTGGCTCAACAAGGTGATCTAGGGGTATCTTGCACTAAAAATAAGTGCAACAAAGGGTTTAACACAGGTTGTCGACAAGTCAGTGTAACAAGTCGATAAACACACATATATGGGCTATTTTGGGGTAAATTCCTAAATGTTGCCTTCTTGAACAGTCTATTCCTGCTAATCAATTAGTTCTCGAAATGATGTACATGCCAAGTTCTAAAGTCTACAATACTACCGGCACACTCATATTTTGGTGGATTTTTGTACAATAGATGAAAATGGAATCATTAGGCTTAATCTCACCAATTAAAATAAAGGGTAATAGTGCGCCCGACAAAGATTTATTCTAGTTTAGTAAGAAAAACATGTCAAAATTTTTAAAATTGGCACAAATTTTCAAAAGAAAACTAAAAAATTAAAGAAAATATAGGTCAAGTGGTAATTCTACTACCATTTCCCCACTTGGTTTGTACAATGTCCTTATTTTACATTTAAGGAAATGAAATTCAAAAATAAGAGTAGAATTAGAACGAGAGACTCCCCTGAGCGGTGCTCTATACTTTGAATAATAATGGTAAGAGCTGAACTCTTAACCAACATGTCCTGAGCAAACTCGTATCCCCTGAAATCACTAAACAAACTACATGCATTAAACGTTTAATACAAAATTATACACGAAAACCTAACTCACTTTAGTAGGAATCACGGTTGCATTTAGCGTATGCAACAAGCCTTTTAAACCACTTGGTGGCCCAAGTGGACGAGTGAAGTCTTGTGAGGTTTTCCACAGAACATATCCACAAAGTTCATTTAATTATACACGGTTTTGTAAAAGTTTTTAACAGAATTAAGGTTTTCAGCAAGGAGTTACGGCGTAACCATAGAGAGGGTTACGCCGTATCTATATTCGTTACAGCGTAACTGAAGTGGTTACGCCCAAACAGAAACATTTTTACCATATGAATACTAGTTAAAGTGACCTCGAATTCCATTTCCTTGCTGTGAGAACCTGCAAAACTCAGTAAGAGACATACAAAACCAACTAAATACAGAAAATTAGATGAATTCTATTAATAAAAAGACAGGTTGTCTCCCGACAAGCACTTTTGTTTATTAACGAGTCTTTAAGTTAGACTTAAGACAAGGCTACGTCTCTCCTCGGGCACCTCCTTCTTCATCCATTTCCTTCCTAATCATTCTCATGAATCTAGACCCGTTCGCTCTTCCTAAGGTAAGGCATCATCTAATTGTTTGGTTATACAAACAAAACTCCTTCCTCCCTCTAAAGAATACCTTTTGATTTTAAATGTTTTAACGTCCACAAAAGGTGGTTCATAGTCTATCTTTTCAATACCACTTTCCCATCGCTCTTCTTCCTCGAATCCCTCATCGTACCATGGGTATAATGTACTACCATGGAATTTTTTGCATTTTTCACATTTTTCCCATACATCATCCAGGGCGTACCCCTTCCTTCCTATCCTTAAATCATATTCGTTTGCCAAATGTTCGATTTCATTTTCAAATGCCCTCTTGTATTCATCAAACCTTCTTGAGTATGGGTCATCACGCGTTCTTCTATAGTCGGCCTTAATATCAAAACTATCTAGCACCCACTCATTAAGTAATGCATTCCTAACAGACTTACTTACATTTGTATGTCCAAATTTAATCCTTAACCATTCCTCGTATGAATAATTCCTAGGTTGTGGTTTGCTAGGTTGTGGTTGCGGGAACTTAGGGAAGAAGGTTTTTATGTTTAAAATTTTGTCCTCTTGATGAAATGGGTTGGTAGTCTCCTTAGGAGTTAAGTTTTGAGAGGTGCTTACGTTATCTGTAGGTGTCATGTTTTTCGTGTACCCCTCATTGAATGAGGACCCCCATGGTTTTGGCATTCCCTTATCTTTCTAATGGAAATACGAGCGTCGGTACTTATGGTGATACTTGCAGGGGTCCTCGTACATTGTTGCTTCATGTGAAACGACGTTATCATTAAACTCGCTATTATGTGCAACCCACTTATAGTATTGCCTTTCTCGAGTTGTATCGTCAATGGTCTTATTCTCATATCTCACCTTAAGGAAGTCAGTAAATATCATGCGATTTCCATCAACATTTTGCCTTTCATGATCTCGAAAGCACATCCATTTTCGAGCATTCCATTTTCACCTTTTTCATAAATAGCATCGTATCTACTACAAAAGCTTAAATCAAGATTACATGTAGGCCACATTTCGCAATCCTTTCCACATTCATTATCATAAAACACCCGAACAAGTTTACACACATGCCTAGGGATGGCACACGTTGGTAATGGGTATGGGTTTATCAAACCTGTCACCTGAACTCATGATTTTTTTCTCACCCGCCACCCACCCGTCACCCACCAATAGGTATAACTTTTTACCCATACCCATGCTCGTGGGTACCCATTGCCCATGGGTTTGTGAAATGGAACAAAATCATAAAACCATGATATGTAAACTAACTATGAAACTGGGTAATAAGACATCATATCAATCTTCAAAATACCAAGTTCACAAAATACTTAATGACATGTATGAAACTAGAAAAATTAATCATCGTTACAGCAAATCACATACATGTACTGAGATATATCATGTATATATCTTTGAAAGTTTGATCTTTCATATTCATCTTTTAGTCTTGTAACTCAAAGAAACTATTAGTTTACTCTGTAGTCTAGAGACTTTGATAGTTATTAAATATATACCAACAACTTCACAAATATTTAAGTAGTATAATAAATTTTATTTTAACACACATGGGTTTAGGGGTACACCCATAGGTATTTAGGCGGGTATACTCGTGGCTTTTTTAAATGGGTACACCCATGATGGGTATGCATTACCCATCACCCACCCGCCACCTACCAATGGGTATAAATTTTCACCCACAACCCGCCCACAGGTGAAAAATAACAAGATTACCCGCCCACTTACGCCCATTTAAATGGGTACTCTCCCGTTGCCATCCCTACACATGTCATCTTGATATTATGCTTTCTAAGTTCGGCCTTCGCACCATATCCTCATGTTTAACTTCAAGTTCTTGCATGTTATCAACTGAATCAAGGGTGTTTATGCTCTCATTATTACAAGATCGAGTGCATTGCTCAAATAATAAACATGCAGGGGATTCATAAGAGAATAAATTATCTTTTATTTCGAGGGGATTAAAGGACTCTTCTTCTTGAATAGAGTTTGCCATATAAACTTTTTCAACAAGAATTTTAGAATGATATATACCTCCATCCATATCAAACAACACTTTATCTTCTCCAATTCCTAATGAAATTTCTCTATTAAAAACGTCAATCTTCGCATGTATTGTTGCTAAAAACGGCCTACCCAGAATCATTGTTTCACTACGTTTCCCTAACATGTCAATAATTATGAAATCAGAAGGGAATATGAACTTATTAATTTTTTCAAGGATGTTTTCTACTATTCCTAACGGGGCTTTTTTATCATATCAGCCATCTCGACTAACATGTCGGTTTCCTTAAGGTTAGCTAGTTTCAAATGTTCAAACATTGATTTAGGCATTATATTAACGCTAGTTCCTAAATCTGCTATAGCATATAAATTAAGACAACCAATGGTTCAAGGAAGAGTAAAACTCCTTGGGTTCAATTCCTTCGGTGGTAGTTGACATAGCAAGAATCTTGATGGAATATCCCCGTCTGGTTCATCATCAGTAGCAACAAAGGATACCTCGTGGAGCTTGTTAGCTTGTGCTCCTTTTTTAGCAACAATCGCCCTGCACTGGTCAATTGATGATTTGGGAACTTCCTTAGTAACCTCTGCACGACATTTTTTAATCAGCAGATCGATTTGAGTTTCCCAGTTTTTAAAACAGGCCTTCTGGATTCGTGCCCTAGTTTCTGCACATTCCTGGTTCATCTTTTGTTGCGTCCTTCTGTACTTTTTGATTTCTGTTTTGAACCATTCATTGACGGTTTGCTCAGTGTGCTTATTTGGTTCATGTTTACCCTCTTCAGATTCGTACTCTGCTATGCTATTCGTGTCTCCTCCAATATCCACATAAAGATACTCATATCCAGACTTAGCACGTGGTTGGACAGGTTAGGAACAAGGAAGTAAAGGAGGTAATTCGTAGTAGAGATCAATCTTAGCATAGTCATAGTAATACAGATACTCCTTAGCCACACTCTTACTACTGAAATCCGCGCCTTCATTCCTTGTTGGATGAACATATTAATTCTTCATCCTTGCTTCATACTCCATGTATTTGGAAATAGTCATGCTCTCGCTATCTTTTTCTGTTTTCATGATTCCTAAAAGTTTTAACAAAAATTATTACGGAAATAAAATAAATAATTACAAGAAATCAAATTATAACTAATTTTTAGCTCCCGGCAACGGCGCTAAAAACTTGATGCATATTAATTGTTAAATTAAATTTTGCAAGTTTTAAATTTATAAAACTCGTCTATCGATGTCTACACGCACTAACGGGCAAAGAACCGGGTCGTATATAGTGCAGGAGTTGGTAAATCCAAGGTCGTCTCAAGAGCTAAGTTGTATTAGTTTTAATTTGAAATGTGTCAAAGGTTTAATAATGGTTTTGAATTGATTTGAAATCTTAACAGGAATATAAATGCAAACAGTAACGAATTTGAGAACAGTCAGGGAGAAAGACGTGCTACCCTAGTTATTTCACTACTAACGCTATGATATGTTTCCTAGTGAAATGTCTAGATATCGTTTTATTAGTGGTTCTAATATCAACAGACCCGAATTGGCATTTGAGGTCTGTCCTATATTTCCTACGATCCTAATTCCCCTAAAGTCACGAATGTAGGGCATCCAAGTTGTAGTGATTAAACCCCAACTATCCTAAAGATCTGTCTATAACCTAGATAGATTATAAACCCCCTCTAAAAGAGTTCTTACGCTTTTTAAGTATTTAATGTGATAAAGGCGGTAATTTGGTAAATTCCTACACTAGGGATAGATTTCAACCTACCCTAGTACCTTACTGATCCTAAGTTTAACATGTCAGCCTAATAAGAAGACAAACGGGATCTAAACCACCCTCAATACTACCAAAACTCAGAGATCAATGACAGACAGTTAGGATATCTAATTCAAACGATAAATAAACGAGAAACAATCATAACATCAGTAGATTTATAACTATGCCAGCACTTGAAGTGCTTAGCCACTCATAGCAACAACAAAGTAAGAACTAATGAAAGAGATCTTGGATTGAAACATCATAATTCTTACCAAATGTGTTTATGAATGATTAATGCTAAAAATAAGTAAAGTGACTTCTCCCTTGGACTTCTAGTGGAATTATTTGACTTCTGGAAGCTTGTATCGCCCTTTGGTTATGTAAGGATTGATGTCGAATGTGCCGAATAAGGGCTCTATTTATAAGTTGCTATTCTGTTACGGCATAATCGTTAAGTATGTGTTACGCTGTAACCATGCTGATGTGGACTTTCATTATGCAGGCTTAAATTATGTTACGACGTAACTATATCATCCATGTTATGCTATAACTATGACTAGGATGAGTCATCCTTCTTCAACGTGGTATGTTATGGCGGCGTAATGGTAACGTTATGGTTACGCCGTAACTATGGTGATGACTCATTCCTTCTTTAATTTTGGTTACGGTGTAACTCCTGCGTTGTGTCCACATCCAAATCCCGCGTCTCTTGCTCCAATGCTTCTATTTTTCCTGTAGACAAAATATTAAGTAATTAAGTAGCATTTTCGGGCATTTAAACAATAATTACAAGCATTTTGATATGGATTTTGATACTAAAAAGTATTAACTATTTGATGTTATCACTAACCTAGCCCGTAAAAGTCGCAAGATGGCAAAGTCAAAAGAAAAAAAAGGATAAAAGCTACAAAAAAGATCACAGGTATAAGGCAAAAAGGGATAAATCAAATTAATGAATTTTCATATATAAATGAGTAGCAAAAATAAAAGTGAAAATTAGTATAGAGAAATTTAGACACTGGAAAAATGATTTTTTTGGTGGTCGATGGCGGTAGTGATGGCGGCAGGTGGTGGTTGTGGCGATGGGGCTACCTGGATCTAGCTAGGGAAAGTTAGGGGGACCTCCACTCGCCGGAGGTGGTGATCCAATTAGCCGAAAAGTCATCGAAAAAAAATAAAAACAATAGAAGTCCGCAATTTGCTTTTGTTGGCGTGTGGCGGCTCCGGTAGGTGTCGGGTTTGTGGGGGTTTTGCTAGTCGAAAAAAGGTGATGTATCCGGTGATGATGTTAGTTTTGTGTTAATGAAGATTGTATTAGTGTTAGTTTTGGAGATAACGAGAGTGCTTTGTATGGAGAGAGATGAAAGAGAGGATCAGAGGCGGAGCAACGGAGGGGGCAGAGGGGGCAAGTGCCCCCTCTTAACTTTCTGGCGTAGTGTATTTTTTAGAGATTTTGGTGTTCTTTATCATTCCCCTCTACAAGTAAATTAAACAAAGTAAGTAAAGCTGAGTATTCAAGAAAGAATCAGAAAAGGTAAAAAATTTAGATCCATATTTAATTCTTATTATGCATAATAATGGACCTTTCAACGACTAAAATCACATTTTCGTAAAACAAAAAATTTCTGCATGCTTGCCAACTATCTCACAAACATAAGATTCTCCAGATTGATTTTGTTTAATTTGATGTATTTGATTATCTTTTTGGAAAAAATCATTCTTTTGTGACTCTTGTCACACCCCCAGACGGGGTCTGGACGGAATACGTATCTGAGGGCGTGACTTCATAACTATCTCGAGAACAAAGCATTGAAAACGACCTCTAAGGGTACGTTTTAGAAAAATTCATTACTCGTTGCATAAGTTGAAGATAATAAAGTTTTACAAACCATTTCAATGTTAACAACATAGCGGAAGCATTAACTAAAGATAGCAGAAGCAGTATTTAAGTTTGAATAAAAGACAACGAACAATAATATAATAGATAGGTCTTGAAATCAGGGAAGTCACATTGCACATAGACTTCAAATAGCACTTGAGATAATCCGAGCTAAGCACCTAAGAAAAACATGCTTAAAACAGTCAACATAAAGTTGGTGAATCCATAGGTTTGAATTTAGTATTAGAAGTGGACCACAAGTTCACAGAACGCATGTGACAGTTATAAAAGATTCAACTTCACATAAAATGTACTAACTGTTGCGCTAAGCTCATGACACCGAAACTTCAATCTAAAGTAGCATATTATATGCTAAACGAGAAAAACAACTGCCCTAGAGGTATCTGACGCTAAGATCACTATGAAATTCGACAGGGTATAGACCCACGTTTTTTCGTGATCCTTCCCGAATTCTAGTAAGCGCTACTTACCCGGATTAGGAATAATTAGTCCCTAATAGATCTATTTACAACAATTCTCCAGCATGGGTTCTAATTTCTTAATCATGCACCACAAGTCTAATTTATCTTAATCATGCAACACAAGTCTTCAGTTCTATAGTTCTCTTCCTTTTTTGCCTTAATTTGAGCGTTTATGATTCCCACAGGAAGGTTCAAACCAATCATCATAACCAAGGCTCGAACTCGTAGTGGCATAGGCCTTTCCTTTCGGCTTAAAGCGTCCGCCACCACATTCGACTTTCTTGGATGATAATGTATCTCACAGTCGTAGTCGCTCAACAATTCTAGCCATCGACGTTGCCTCATGTTCAACTCTTTCTGATTAAGAATATGTTGTAAACTCTTGTGATCAGTGAACACGACGCACTTTGTACGATACAAATAGTGTCTCCACATCTTAAGGGCGAACACTACTGCTCCAAGCTCTAAGTTATATGTGGTGTATTTCTTCTCATGAACCTTGAGTTGGCGAGATGCGTAGGCTATGACCTTCTCCCTTTGTATTAAAACTGCGCCTAACTCTTTATGCGATGCATCACAGTAAACCACGAAGTTTTCACTACCTTCAGGTAAAGCCAAGATCGGTGCACTACACATCTTCTGCTTCAATAATTGAAATGCGGCTTTTGCTTTCTCTCCCTAATCAAACTTCACGCTCTTTTGAGTCAATTTCGTAATAGGTCTGATAATTTTCGAAAAACCTTTGATGAATCGTCGGTAGTAACCAGCCAGACCTAAGAATTGACGAATCTTAGTTGGAGTCTTGGGTGAGGCCCAATCCTTGATAGACTCAATTTTAGCTGGGTCTACGTGAATCCCTTTGCTATCACTCACGTTGTCACACCCTGAAAATTTCAGGTCAATATTTTAAACTTTTTCGATCATTATTTTTTACTTTTATCCGTTACGTTTGAATTTGGCAGTTTACCTGGAAGTTAACTCGCGTAAATCTGAAAAACGTCATCGGATGCGTTCCAACTTCGGATTTTGATTAGTTTAGATATTATATGAATTATTTTATCTTTCCTAAGTGTTTCGTAGTTTACGATTACTCCCGGTATTTATTTTTACGCTTTAACGTTTAAATTACGTTTTTTCGCGTCTTTGACCTAACGGAACCCCAGAAACCCAAAATATTTTCGTGTAAACTTTAGTTATTGTCCATCTCATGGTGATAAGCCAAAAATTTCGTTCACCCTCCCCCTCTTATCTAAATTCGGACGCCTATACATAAACCATAACACCTTGAGCTCAAAATTAAATCAAGAGCATCTTTAATTTGAATTCCTCATGCATGTAATGGATAGTGACACATGAGAGTTTCATTCTCATGCACACTTACCATGTACTACCAACATGTGAGCTCTTACACTCTTGTAAAAGTTAGACTAAGACCTTTGACTGGCTATTATGCATAAGGAATGAACCATGGTCCTAAAAATTGAACCCCTTGGTCCTTTGTGGGATGTTTGGCCGAGCAAAGGTGTACACACACCTTTGGTGTGTGTTGGTCACTAGAAACTACAAACCAAGAAGCCCTAAACTCTCTTGTCTTATAAATACCCCACTATATCACAACTTAGGGTTTCACTTCATTTCATAGCCTCATCAAAATTTCACATCTCTCTTTCCCCTCTCTCTAGCTCACGGCATCAAACACCCCTTTTAGGGTTCCCATATCTTTGATTTCTAGCAAAATCCAAGCATACAAGGTTCATTTCTAAGAACATCTAAGGTGGTTTGAAGTATTGGTTCTTTGATTTAAAGGTTTTTCTCCAAGATCCAAATTAGGGTTTCAAGATTTGTTGTTGGGTTTTATAGATCTAGTATTTTGGGGTATAGATCTTGTGATTTCTCTACTTGTTCTTCATTCTTGTAAGTGTCTTGAATCTTTCTTGTGGTTTACTTATGTTCTTCCATACATGTTCAAGATCCATACATCCATATGTTGTGTTTTAATTTTTGAAAGATTATAAAACAAGATTTTATAAATAATGATGTCACTTTGTTTCACTAGTTAAATATTATGTTCTTGGTGAGATGAGAGTTGCAACAATAGAAATGAAGGGATTAGGTTAGTTTTGGATGTGGTTTTGTTGTGGTTTAGTTGTGAATGGAGATTAGGCTAGATTAGGCACTATTGTGAAGTTTAGGTGGATTTTGGTTGCGTTTTTGACAAAAAGTGCTTGCTGATCCAAAATTGTTTTGGGTTTTTGGTTGACCTAAAAATGTTTTCAATAGGCGTAAAAGTAGGTTTTGGAGAGCTCGTTTCGAGTAGATAGATTTTCATATATCATACACTAAAATCGGACTTAAAACGGCCAAGTTATAGCCAAATGAAACTTGAAATATTTTTTGGCAAAATAAGTGAATAGTGTGCTGATGTGAATAGTAAAATGAGTTTTCGGACACTTTTGCGATATTTTGAGCTTTTAAAACACTAGCGAAACATATAGTAACACATATATATTGATTAGTATCATTTAAAGACGTCGTTAACATATTTTAGGAAAAACGTTAAGGTTACTAAAAATAGTAAGTTTGGTAAAAATTTAGCAAGATGGACATGGAAGTTAAACGTTTAGATTTCTCTAGTGCACTTAAGGAAATATGGATTAAGCAAATATAGGGGACGGTATTAACGTCCCGAAACTAAAAACTTTCCTAAAATAGAAACTTACTAAAAATAGTAATTTTTGGTTAAACGCCGAAACTTAACGAAAAACTATATGATTTTATTTCGTCATGATTTGATAATCAAACTAAAGCAAACACACATGGATGTCTTTTGGTGATGAACATATTGTGCAATTCTTGGCATACTTTCTGTGTTTCTAAGACGCGTTATTATTCTAGGTCGCGGCTAGATTTCTATATCATCTTTTACTTGCGTGATTATCATTTGCTCATCTTGCTAAGGTGAGTTCATAGCCCCACGTTTTACTACTTTTACTTTACTATTTTGGGGTGAGAAACATTGCTTGCTTTTAAACTATGGACACAGTTACTTTACGTTTCCTTTTCCTGATTACGTGTTGCCTAAGTAGCGAATAGACCACTAATGCCCGAATTATCATGAACCGTCAATTGCTTAACCGACTGTACTGGTTAAGTAAGCGCGCATGTTGTAAATAGATCTATTGGGAGTAATTATCCCTATCCGGGTGAGTAGCGCTCACTACCCACGGGGATCCCGATAAACGGATATATACCATGTCGGACTTTCAATAAGTGATCTTGGTCGGATACCTTTAGGGCGAGTAATTCTATTTGGCATATAATATGCTTCATTTAATTGTGCTTCGGTGTCATGAGCTTAGTGCAACAGTAAATACTTTTTATGTGAAGTTGTATCTATTATAACTGTCACGTGCGTACTGTGAACTTGTGGTCCACTTTAATACTAAACTTAAACCTAGGAATTCACTCAACTTTATGTTGACCGTTTTAGCATGTTTTTCTCAGGTGCTTAGCTGTGGATGTCTTTGCTTGCTTTACAGTGTTGCCATGCATTAGACCGATTTTCAAGATCTATTATCTACTGTCTTAGACAATTCCTCATATTTCTTTGTCCTGGTCACACCATTTTCTTCAATCGTAAGCCAAATGAGTGGACCATGTTCAACTGATTTAAGTATCATTCTTCCATGCTCTCTATTTTGCATGTAAAGTTCCATTCTACTTTTCCAGGAATCATACAGGTGTTTCTCCAACATTGGTGGACGATTGTCACCACCAAAGAGTATCATGAATTCAGCAAGAGTGGACATCGTTACTTTGTTGGTATGTGAAAAAATTACTTGTTGATCGAAGAGTGATAAGAAGTAATTGTGTTAAAGTGAGTTGATTTTAAGTGTTGTAAGTCTTGAGAATACATGGGATTTTACAATTCTTGATTAAACTAAGAAAATAACGTTACACGGGATTTTACAAATCAAACAAATAAACCGTATAATTTAAATTTAAATTAATTCACCTTGGACTAATTCACCTTAGATTAATTCGCCTTGGAGTAATTCACCTTGGACTAATTCACCTTGGATTAATTCGCCTTGGAGTAATTCACCTTGGACTAATTCACCTTGGATTAATTCGCCTTGGAGTAATTCACCTTGGACTAATTCATCTTGGATTAATTCGTCTTGGACTAATTCGCCTAGAACAGAAAGAGACTAATTCGCCTAGAATAGAAAGAGACTAATTCGCCCTCAAAAAAAATTAATTCGCCTTCAAGAATGTGAATAATTCACCTTTAAGAACAAAACTAATTCGCCTCCTACAAAACGAACTTCAACTTTTCCAAAACACTAAAAAACTCACTTTTTAATGTTTTTACTCAAAATTTCCTGTACAACTTACCTATCTAAGCCTAGTAAAACCTTAAAAATACAAACTTTAAACTTTTTAACACAAAAAATTTCAAATCAAGATTTTGGACACAAAAGTACTTTTCAAACTAAAACTTGTCAAAATGAAGATTTCTATGTATTTTCCAAGGTTTTGCTTGTACAACTAGATAATACTAAGACAAAAGAAGAAGAAAGTAGTAAACTTTATGGTTTTTAAACCCACAAAAATGTAAGAACCCTTTGTATGGTTCGAACCAAAAGTCAAACAAAAACAAAAGATAAACAACGCATACAATAACAAGATATCACCCCATGGCTCTTGATACCAATTGTAGAATATAAGTAATCTTTAAACACACATACAAGTATGAAGAAATCTAGAAAGAGAAAAAGAGTGGAAGGTTGCTTCTAGTGAGAGAAAGTGAAAGAGAATAATGTATAACTGTGTGTGAACAATGAAACAACCAACACCCTTTCCATATCATGGAAAGGGTTTATATACTTACAATATGGCCGGATATGGGCTTTGTCTATGGGCTTTCCATAGGCTTTTCCTTAACTAGCCTATTGAGTTTCCAAATATTACTTAACGAGCTATCTAGCGATATTAATGGAAGTGACCGATACTTTCATATTCCTAACAGTTGGTATTGAAGAAAGTCTTCATGGACCCAGTATTGCAATACACAACCCTTCCCAGCCATTTGAGTTTCTCTTAAAAGAGACTTGTCTCATTTGTCACGCAGATACACGCATTGTCTATTGACATCTCACTTTGAGATTGTTGATATTTAATAGGTGGCAGTCAGCTTCAGCCTTCGATTACTAAAACCAAAGTGCACAAATCGAGTCTAGAGCCAAGAGAGATCAAATTATAAATCTCATTAGGACACAATGTCAAATTACACTTGTTGAACACCATTAAGTTCACAAGTTGTAACAAGAGTCCTACGCATTATCCTTGAGATCTTGCCAGAACATTCAGAGTGATACTCTTTAGTTTCACAATGACGAATGGAAATCCTTCCAGTGTCATCATCAAACAGTACTGCGGTAGGTGACTTGCAAGATTCTATATGAATCAAGCTTGTGATAACTGGATATCAATTTGGTCCAGTAAATGAATTGATGACTTAATTAGAAAGATAGTAACTATCTGATTCACTCTTATCGTGTTGTCTGCTTTGAGACGTTTCGATAATGAGAACATGAAAGCATGGTGAATCTAATACACTTGTATTAGAAGATCCTACACTTTAAGCTGGAAACCCTGTCAAGGAGGTTCTTCTTAATTGTACGTACCTGATCACAGGTAGGTCCTCACGGAACCAGAGGTTATTGCAACCATCTCTCGACGAATGACAAAGCCATATTCGTCCATATATGCTTTTTATTACTAATATTCAAATGCATGTACAAATGTCGATGTTGTAGCCTCATTCCAGCTAAGTTAGATTCATTACCACATGCTCATACTCAAGCTTTAAAAGTCAATCATTTAACATCAAGACTGTTACTGCTGAACAAGAATGTAATCGGTCAGAAAGCTTAAGTTCATGTCAAGTTCAGCAACTCTAATAATCACGAACTTCTTCATCATCAAAGATACTCAAAGTCAAACAAAGAAGTGTTCTCCGAGGAGATTGTTAGCCTTAGAAGCATTCTCTGGGAGATTTTTAGCCTTGATGAAGAAGAGGAGGTTGCAAGCTTTCAAGACAAGTATGAGTATGTCGGTCAAAAGCACAAGATGATCAAGAAAGTTAAATCGAAACGATTCAAGTCAAGGAGATGATACAAGATTAAAGATCTCAAGAATTTAAAGTCAAAAGACAAAGGCTCAAGATGAAGATCACACAAGCATGAGTGAACAAAGCCATTACAAATAAGAAAAGACGAAGACAAGACAAAAAAAGGGAAAGCTCAAGAGTCAAATCAAGATCACCACCATGTTAGGGAGATTAAAGTCGACCTCAATATTGGGGGAGATTGTTAGCCTGATTTTTCTATAAGTCGAACAAGAATGTTATTGATCATCTTAGTCACAATTAGTCTTGTATTATAATAGGCTAGTCGGGTTCAACGGGCTTGGACTTTAAGCTAATATTATCCATATTTCAGGCTAAATCCCAACACAAGCAAGCCTGACCCAAGAGAATAGCCCATATGCTAACTTGTGGCATGGGACAATAAATATAACCCTCTCCACACATAGAGAGGGTGTTAGTTGTTACATTTCACACATAGCAATCTAACCTTCCCTTCTTTCCCTCTCTACTTTCTCTCTCTAAACTTCCTTTCTCTTTTCTAGCTTATTTGGTTTTCGTAGGCTTATTGGTATAGTTTATTAGTTGTGTTATGGATTAGTTATTTAGGATAACAGTACTAATTACTTTCTTCCACTGTCGTAACTTTCAGTTTGTTTTTTTTTGTTTTTTAACTGGTTAGGAAATAGAAGAAGATAAGCATAACTTTGAGAGGAAATTTAGGAGAGGAAATAGAAGAACAGAAGGATAACTTTGAGAGGAAAATTAGGAGAGGGTCGATTTTGCTCTGATACCATATTAGAATAATTGATTTGCTTGATTATTATAGATAACAAGTAATCTATATATATGATACAAGAGATTATTACTATGGGCTTAGGCCTAATAACATCCATATTAATAGGAATAATACAAAATATATTGACTAATAGTGACCTTTGCTCATTTGGTTGTTTGTTCGTTTTCCTCGTGTTTATGATGTTGATTGCTTGTATGCTTGTTCTCCATCTTATGTTTGGGTCGTTCCCTTACCTTTGCTTTTGCCTTGTTTTTGTTCTCTTTCCTTGAGCAATACCCTTATGCACAGGTACAATGGACGGAGGTCCCATGGAAGCAGTCTCTTTACTTCTAGATCTATCCTAGAGGTAGGGGTAGGATCTGTCTGCATTTCACCTCCCCCATACCTCGCTCCGACGAGATTAGATATGTTGTTGTTGTAAGTCCTGAAATGAGTGTCTGCCTACAACATAATGAAAACGAGTTGTCCCCAACACGGATGCAACTCAAGAAATACAAAAAATTCACACTTACAACACCTTTAACTAGAAACCTAACAAACAAACAGAAACTTGATCAAGTTGATCAAGAATCAAAACCACAAGTGAAAACTAGAGAGAAATTGAGACGATATAATTTTGCAAGAGAAAGTTATGAAACCCTAGATATGCTCTTCAGCTTATATAGCCCTTCTCTCTCCAAGTTACACTTTTAAACCCTACATTATTAATAACTTAACAAACAATGCCAAAACTTGTTAGCAGTTATAACATAGTTACAATATTAACCCTATGAGTTTCATAAGTTTGCCACATATCATTTATAACTTTGAACACCCTTCCTTAAATTTATGAAACAAACATGGAAAACAGAATGTTGTTCAGTCCTACGTGCCTTAGTAAAGATATCAACAACTTCAGGCTCAGAATCAACATTTACAGTTTTTATTAGACCACTAGCAACTTTTTCCCTTACAAATGAACATCAATATCAAAATGTTTTGTTTTCTCATGCATAATAGGATTTGCTGTAATATGTATAGCTGACTTTTTATCACAGTACAAATTTACAAGAACTAAATCATTCAAACCAAAATCTCCCAAAACTTTCACAATCCACAGAATCTCACAAGTAGTAGAGGCCATAAACCTATACTCATCCTCAACAGAAGAATTTGACAAAGTGGCTTGCCTTTTACTCTTCCGATAATATTACCATATACAAAAACACAATATCCAGAAACTGATTTTCTGGTTACTAGACATTTTGCCCAATCAAAGTCAGAAAATGCAATAACAATATTGTCACTTTTTCTTTTACAAAATTCAACACCAAGACCTGGTGCAAGCTTCAAATACTTAAGAACCCTTAATGCAATATCAAAATGTGATTTCAAAGGAGCATGCATATGCTTACTTAGATAGTGAACTGAGTAAGATATATTTGTTCTACTATGAGTGAAATAAATTAGCTTTCCAACCAATTTTTGTTAATTAGTAATGTTCAAATAAATTTATCAAAATTTGACTCCTTGTGACTGAGAACAATGTTTTTAGGCAAATGTGTCATAACTAATCTGCATGCTAATAAGCCAAACTCATGAAGTAACTCAAGACAATATTTTCTTCGACTCGAACACAAACCAGTTTTAGTCTTTAAGACCTCAATAACAAGAAAATACTTTAATTCACCCAAGTCTTTGATCTTGAACTTTTCATTCAAAAAACTTTTAAAACTTTCAATTTCATTAACATCACTTCCTATGATAACCAAGTCATCAACATAAACCAGCAGATATAAAGACACATTTGCTTTATTCTTAATAAACAAAGATTGATCATTTTTAGACTGCACAAAACCTACTTTAAACAAAGCTTCAGACAACTTGTGATTTCATCGTCTAGGAGCTTGCTTTAAGCCATATAAAGATTTTTCTAGTTTACAGACTTTTGTTTCACCATTTTTTAAAAATCCAAGAAGAGGCATCATATAAACTTCCTCATTTAAATCCCCACAAAGAAAGGCATTATTAACATTCATTTGATCAACCTTCCAGTTTTTTTGGACTGCGATATTAATCAAGCATCTAACAGTGCTCATTTTAACCACAAGACTAAAAGTTTCCTCATAAGCAATACCTTCTTTTTGACTAAACCCTTTAGCTACTAATCTAGCTTTATATCTCTCAATTTCACCATTAGACTTATACTTAATCCTAAAAACCTATTTACAACCAATTGGTTTTCTGTCAATTGGAATGATCAGTCATAAACTAAGTCTTGTTTTCATACAGAGCATGCATTTTATCATTCATAGCATTCACTCAATTAACATCTTTCAAAGACTCCTCATAAGAAGAACGCTCACTATACCTATTCAAATTAGACACAAAGCAATAATTCTTAAAACTTAACACATAATGATTAGCAAACCTATTTGAGCCATGTTTAACTTTAATATCTAACACAAATTCATTCAGCTTAGCAGGTAATTTAGAAGGTCTTTGAGACCTTATAGGACCAACTTCCTTAGTAACATTTAGCAAAATCTTATTGAAAAACAGGAACCTCTAAATTGGAGCCAACATTGCCCTCAAATTAACTTTGATCACCTATAGGAGTTGCAGAGTGTTCTCCATCATGTCCAGTATGGTATGTGATAGCACCATCATCTGGTTGATAAACTTTGCCATCTCTACCAGGTGGCCCTTTCTCATTATCATTGGGTCTTAAAGGAATTATGGTTTTAGGCTCTGACTCACAGTGTATAACAACCTGCAATTTTCATCAATGTAAATATCCATCTATTAAATTAGATGCACTGTAATATCCATCTATTATATATACACCACCTTCTTACAGGGAAAGTTTTTGCTTTATCTCATAATGCAACATAACTTGCATCTCTAAAGTAAACGAGCTCACACAACCTTTATCAATGCCATCTATATCTATGTTTATATCATGTAAACATCATAATATGTCAAGTCTATATCTTAATACCATTTTTACCATGTACATTATCTATTTAACATACTTTTCAAAATGCTATTTCAAAACAAGCATTAAACATGAACATTTATATCAAAACCCTAATTATATGTAATGTATACATATAAAATGAATGTACAAGCCTTTAAAGTATGTGTACAAGTCCATCTTATAACCTATTTTGCAGTTATTTATAAACTCTTTTGCTACCCTATTATAAACTACTTTGCAGTCATTTTACAAACCGTTTCATTGTCACCTCATGAATTAATTCGTTGTCGTTTTAAAAACTATTTCGCTGTCAAATTATAAACTATGTATCGACACTTATGAACTACTTCGTGTCATCTACAAACTTTACGTTGTCCCTTTATAAATTTTTGGGTTGTCAACACGTAAACTATTTGATACCAATATTAAGAATCCCCCTTCCTGTTACGTAAAAACTTACAAGTGACTTTCTCGTAAACTATTTTGATATCACCCTTGAGCTATTATACGTTATTCTTTACAAAATGTTTTTATGTCGCAATAATAATATCTTGTCTTTATTTTTTACGACTGTTGTCGCCTATCTTATAAACATATTGATATACCATGTAACTTTGATAAACATAACACTAGTTTTGACGAAATGAACATTGCATCGTTAGTCCTTAATATACATATCCTGAATGACCTAATGTATACAAATTTCAGGAAGGACCATGCTATGCTGGGGGTAGTCAACATAAAATTTTGTCATTTTACCCTTACCTTCCATTTCTATTTTTTTTTCTTTTCTCTACATTTGTCAACGGGAATTATAACGAAATCGGCTTTAATAATATTTTGCGTGCATTCGTAAGTCTTGTCGGTCACGTGTATTCGAATTCATATTCGTAATAATCATAACTAAGCAGATTTTTCTCAAACCTTAGCATATAGAAACACCATACCCTTAGCCGAGAAACCGAATCCTACACCTCGTAGTCACGATAATTATGGATTGTAAGAACTTAGAACGTAACAGACTTATCACTCTAATTGGATTATAACCAAGAGAACTAGGAGATATTTTCTTCAATATACTTACCTTTTCGTGAGTTAGAATCACGTAAATTATGATATATTCATGGTACCAGACAAAACTTTTGATGGATCCTGAAGTTTAAAGCAAAGGACGTAAGTATTGCAAGTTTCATGGAACCTAGTTGATAAAAAGCATCACCTATCGCTGAGTTTGGCTCTTAAGTGGCAATCGTCCCAACTAACCGTAGACAGACTAAATACCACTATTGAGTTACCGACGAAAAAAATCTTAGACATTGTACTATCATTTGAGATTGTATATTGAGTTTTCCGAATCATCTATTCAAGATAGACTTAATACCCATAGAACCTGGTAGTTTCGACGTTATCATTGGTGTGAATTGGTTGACAAGGTACCACGCCATGATCATTTGTGATAAAAAGATTGTTCGTATACCTTTGGATGATGAAACTTTAACGATTCAAAGCAATAGGAGTGATGGATATGCATCGATATTTATATGTGTCTAGTAATATAGTTTGTTTTGATGAATTGAATATGTTAGGAGCGAATAACTTGAGACTCGAAGCAATGTTATGTGTTGAGGAGAAATAGAGGAAGGAACCTTCTTTGGCAAAGTATGTCTTAAATCAAAGGATTTATAAGACCGAGTTCCTCACCCTAGGGAGCTCTGATATTGTTCGTTAAAAAGAAGGATGGATCCTTCAGGATGTACACCGACAACCGAGAATTAAACAAACTAACCGTGAAGAACCATTACCGTTACCTAGTATAGGTGATCATTTTGATCAACTATGAGGATCTAGCGTTTACTCGAAAACCAACCTAAGGACTAGTGACCACTACTAGAGTTTGAGAAAAGGATACTCTAAGACCGTATTTAGGGCCCGTTATGGACATTTCAAGTTTCAGGTCATGCCATTTGGTTGAACAACACACTAGGGGTATTCAATGGGATCTCGATGAATCGAGTGTGCAAACCGCATACTTAGATAAGTAATGATATTATTCATGAATTTATCTCGATTTGCTCAAGCAGAAACAAGGGTACAAGGAACACCTTAGGCTTATCTTGGGATTGCTTAAGAATGAGGGATTGTACGCCAAATTCTCCAAGTGTGAATTCTGGCTCCCGAAAGTGCAATTTCTGCCACGTGTATGATCGACGTAAGACAGTCACGTTGGATCGTCGCCAAGGATTGAGTCAAGCAAGGATTAGGCAACATCTACGACTCCAACGAATATACAGAAATTCTTAGGTCTTTCTCGTTATTACCAACGATTTATCAAAGGTTTCTCTAGGATAGAGAAACCTCTAAACCAAACTAACTCAGAAAAATGTGAAATATGAATGGGAAGAGAAAGAAGAAGAAGCCTTTTAACTGTTGATGTAGGAGCTTTGTAGTGCACCGATTTTAGCATTACCCTGCGGAAAGAAAAGCTTCGTGGTTTAAAATAACGCCTCACATAATGGATTAGGTCTATAATGATGCAGAAAGAGAAGGTGATAGTTTACGACTCCCGACAACTGAAAGTTTATTAGAAGAACTACTCGACATACGACCTAGAATTAGGAGAAATAGTGTTTAGCTTCAAGATTTGGGAGCACTGCCTGGATGGCATAAAGCATACCATGTTTACAAACCATAAGAGATTACAACACATTCTAGATCAAAAGGAATTGAACATGAGACCACGTAGATTGTTAAGATTTCTCAATGATTTTCGATGTAGATATCGATATCACCTTGGAAAGCAAGCGTTGCGGTATACTGCTCTAAGCAAAAATGAATCGAGCTAAGCCTCTCAGGGTGAGGGCCTTATATAAGACCATGATTTATTCAAACCAACCGCCCACAGATTCATTAGGCACGAGTAGAACGTCTCAAGAAAGAGAACGAAAAAGATGAAAACCTTTATGGAAGACAAAGAGTTTGCGAATCGTCTTGATGGAACTCTTCTGCATAGGAGGAGGAGTTGGGTTACCACGCGTTAGAGACTTATGGAAAAATGTCCAGCAGTTTCACACAAACCGAACTCTTTCATCCACCCTGAAAATCGTAAAGATATAATCATAATCTTAAGTTGTTGTACAATGCCCGATATAGGAAGCATGCAATCACCATCTATGTCATCAAGAGCTTGACGTAACAAAAATAAGGACATTTACCAGAAGCCCATCCGTTTACTAGTACAACCAGAAATGACCCCCATTTGGAAATGGGAAAAATAAGCCATAGATTTTTAAACAAGACTACCAAAGAACAACCCAAGCAGTTACGACACGATTATACATAAACGTCGATCATTTAAAAGAATAATGCGTGCAATAGAGACGCAAACACTTAGAAATTTCAAATTAGAGGTAAGGTCATGTTAAAGGCATCACCTTGGGAAGGAGTGATACGTTTCAGCAAACGAGGAAAGCTGACACCGTGTTATATTAGATCTTTCAAGATTCTTGCTAAAGTGGGAACGCTTGCTTATCGACTTAAACTCCCAGAGCAATTAATCCGAGTTCATAGCACTTTTCATGTTTCCAATTTGAAGAATGTTTTCTACACAACGCACTAGCTATTCGTTGGATGAGATCCAGATTGATGACAAGCTAAATTTCATTGAGGAACCAGTTGAAATTATGGATCAAGAAGTTAAACGGCTGAAGCAAAACCGCATTCCAATTGTGAAGGTCCGTTGGAATTCGAGACGAGGACCCTGGTTTACTTAGGAGCGCGAGGACTTAATGAAGAAAAATACCCTCATCTTTTTCGTTAACCCTTAGTCCACACGTCTTAAGTTTGAGACAAATCTTCTTTAACGGGGGAAGAATGTCCCAAGCAATCGAGATCCCCTGAAAGAATTTTTAGGGGTCAAATTTTAAACTTTATCACTACAATTAATTTGACTTTTATACGATATGTTTGAAAATCAGACAGTTTACCTGGGAAGTAACCCCGCGTAATATGAAAACCGTCATCGGGGAACTCGTTTCACTTCGTATTTTTGATTAAGTTATTAGATATTATATGAGTTTATTTTTATCTTTTCTAAGTGTTTCGTAGTTTACGATCACTCAACACGGTATTTATTTTTACGCGTTAGCGTTTAAATTGCGTTTTTCGCGTTTTTGACCTAACGGAACCCCGGAAACTCGAAATATTTTCGTGTAAACTTTAGTTATCGTCCATCTCATGTTGCTAAGTCAAAAATTTCGTTCAACCCTCCCCCCTCTTATAAATATGGACGCCTAAACCAAACCAAATGCACCATAAGCCTTGAAATTAAATCAAAGGCATCTTTTTTTGAAAGTCTCATGCATGTGTATGACAGTGACACATGAGGGGGTCCATTTCATGCACATTTACCAATGCTATAACCTCTCTCCATTGACCTCTTACATTATGTAAAGTTGACTTGCACAGTTGACCAACTAGCATACAATACAAACAAGACTTCAAAATTTGCAAGTCATGTCCTTGTGGCCTTATTCTAAGCCGAAACCACACACATTAAACACCTTTGGTGTTGTTTGGTCACATGTACAGCCTAGTATACACTCCCCTAAACCCCTAATATCTTCCTATAAATACAAGCACATCAAAAACTTAGTTGTCACTTCATTTCATAGCCTCATCAAAATTTCACATCTCTCTTTCCCCTCTCTTCTAACTCACGGCATCAAACACCCCTTTTAGGGTTTCCATATCTTTGATTTCTTGCATAATCCAAGCATTCTAGGTTCATTTCTAAGAAAAACTAAGGTGTTTTAAAGTATTGGTTCTTTGATTTAAAAGTTTTTCTTCAAGATCTACAAATTAGGGTTTGGTTATTATTTGGGGTTTTTCAAGATCTAGTGATTTTGGGTATAGATCTTGTGATTTCTCTACTTGTTCTTACATTCTGTAAGTGTCTTGAACCTTCTTTGTCGTTTACTTTATGTTCTTCTTACATGTCAAGATCATACATTCCCCATGTTGTGTATTAATTTTTTAATAGATTTATAAAGACAAATTTCATAAATATGGATACTACTTATTCACTAGTTAAATACTATGTTCTTGGTAGAGAGAGAGTTAAATGAGTAGTTTCAACATAGAAATGAAGAATTAGGTTAGATTTAGGTGTGGTTTTGTTGTGGATTAGTTGTGAATGGAGATTAGGCTAGATAAGGCACTATTGTGAAGTTTGGGGGATTTTGGTTGCTTTTTAACAAAAAAGTGCTTGCTATCACCGAAATTTGTTTTGAGGTTTTGTGAACCTAAAAATGTATTCATTAGGCGTAAAAGTAGTTTTGAAGAGCATTGTTTTGAATATATAGTTTTCCAATAATCGCCACTATAAATCGGATTAAAAACGGCCAAAGTTATAGTCAAAATGAACCTTGAAAACATTTTTCAGCAAAAACCAAGCCAATAGTTGCTGATGTGTGTAAAAATGGGTTTTCAGAAATTTTGACTTCCTAAACACTAGCGAAACATATAAGTAATACACTACCCCTATTGATTAGTACATTTAAAGACGTATAACAAATATTGAAGAAAAGCGAGAAAGTTACTAAAATAGTAAGTCTTGAAAAAATTTAGCGAAACGAACCATAGAAGTTTAAGGAAGGGAGGAAAGAAGACAAGAATTAAAAAGAAGTTTGGTGTGGTAGAGAGAAGAGAATGCCGATTAGCTAGTAAGTGCGTTTTAAATATATGGAAACTTAAAAAATATAGGGACTGTATTAACGTTTGAACAAAGAAACATTCCTTAAAATCTAAACTTTCTAAAAATAGTAATTTTTGGTTAAACGCCGAAACTTAACAAAGAACTATATGATTTTATTTCGTCATGATTTGATAATCAAACTAAAGCAAACACACATGGATGTATTTTTGAGTGATGAACGTATGTGCAATTCTTGGCAATACGTTTTTCCTCCGGTGATTCTGAGACGCTTCCTATACAGGGTCGCCGCTAGATTTCTATATCATCTTTACTATGCGTGATATTCATTTGCTCCATTTTGCTAAGGTGATTCATAGCCCCAGTTTTACTACTTTTACTTACTATTTTTGGAGGTGAAGAAACAATGCTTATTTTCAAACTATGACAGCAGTTACTTTTACGTTTCCTTTTCCTGATTATGTGTTGCCTAAGTAGCGAATTGACCACTAATGCCCGAATTATCATGAACCGTCAATTGTTTGACCGACCGTACTTGTTAAGTGAGCGCGAATTTGTAAATAGACTATTTGGAGTATTATCCCTATCCGGGTAAGTAGCAGCTTACTAGATTCGGAGATCCTGAACAAACGGATATATACACATGTCGGAATGGACACAAAGTGATCTTGGTCCGAATACCTTTAGCGAGGAATACTATTTGGCAATATATAAATGCTTCCTTTTAAAATAAGCTTCGTGTCATAGATGTAACACCCCCATTTTACATATAGCATCGGAAGCTTAATCTGGATATTACATCAAGGTTATAACAGTCATAATCATAGAAAACGAACAAAAAGAGTCTTCTTTATGAAAATAAGTTATCCATTCATTAATTTTCCTTAGAGGTTTTTAAACAAAAAAGAGGTCTGAATATCCAGTAATTACAAAGTGTGAATGAAATAACGGTTTTTTTCCATCTTCAAGTCCTCCTCCACTTTCCGTTCCATTATTTAGCTTGAGATAATAACTGCTAAAAAGTCAACACAAAGTTGAGTGAATCCATAGGTTTAAAGTAATATAATTTGAATCAAATGTGATATTTGGGTTTACGTTGATAAACACCCCAGTATTGAAAAACATATTATTATAGCCATTTAATCTCATGAATCCGAAGCCTTAGGGTATGGTGATACGTTATAGCCCCTGCGGGTACCTTTGCCAAAATACCCGCGTGATTTCTAATGATGTGCGATTGGTTACACATAACTGGGTACACCAATAGGGAGTCCAGCCCAAATAGATCTATTCAACATCATTCGCACTTTACTACGGAGAGTAATTAACGTTTCATGATAATGGTAGCTTAAAGGGCAAAGTGCATTTACATAGGCAAATAGTATCTTGAAATCAGCATATATAGAAATAATTGCATCATGTTTATAGCATGGAATCCCCCCTCGCGGTTTTAAAAAAAGATTGAAATGCGAGGCTATGAACACACCTGAACAGTTAAAGGAAATCGTATAGCAATGTTATAATGAAATGAAAAATGAAAGCTGACGACCTTATCACAATCTTAACCAGGGAAGGTTGATATAGTAAAATGATAGTAAACAGCCACGTCACGCAACCTGAGTAAATATGTTGAGTCTTAGGAAGATTGTACTCTAGAACTTTAGTTTTAAGAGTTATGAGTTTGATTGAAGAGTTTGGAATTATTGTATCACCGTTCGGGCCATCATAATTCAGAAGTCATTCAGTAAACGTTTGAGGAGCTAGGGCACTTTAAATCGTAAACCCAACAACTCAGTCAGAACGTAATACCAAGATGAAACCTCTTAATATGAAGCTCCCTAGTATTGTGGTACAATATAGCTTCCGGATGATCGGTTTTAAGCGTTTTATTCAATATCTGGAAATGTTAAGCACGTCAAGCGTTAATTAAAGTTATGTCTGGTAATGTTTTGAATGTGTTTTTATACTTTTTCAAAATGTTACATTTTAGACCCTGGGGTTTGGAAAATTGCAAGTAGACCCCTAGGGTTTGCATTTTTACGACTTTGGTCCTTCAACTTTGAAAGATATACCAAGTAAACCTTGGACTTTGAAAAGTGACATAATAGACCCCTATAGTTATAACTTTGATAAAATGACACTTTTAGTCCTTTTAGTTATAAGTTTCTGAAATTTACGATATATACCCCTTGCATGGATTATAATTACAAAACATGTCCAAATTGCCATGCAAGCTTATTTTAACATTTCAATAGACATTTATAAGTTATAATAAACTAAAATATGAAGTTTTAACATAACACAAGTTTAATTTAACGATTCGTTAAGCTAGGAAGTAAAACGGGTCAAATTAGGGTTTTAAAATGAAAACGCGCGGGTTTTAAGATTAAATTCTTTCATGACTTATCAAAGCACTTATTTTAACATTATATAAGCTTATTAGGATAGATTATAACAATAGTTTACAAGTTTAGCTCATAGTTTAAGTAAAAACATGAAATTAGGGTTTCGGGTGTACGGTTTTGGATCAAAAAGGCATAACACTTAGGTTTTTGAGTTCAAAGCTTTATATTATGATTTTAGCAAGATCATATGAACATTATGACGTTATGAAAGCAGAACATAAGCTTAGAGAACCTGGTTTGAGCTTATAGCTTGGAAACGGGTCAGAATCGGGACTTTCGGCTTCGTACGGCTAGAGTAACGACTCCCGGGCTTCGTTTCTTGGTTTCTTTTGCTTCCTTTCTGTACTTGAGACTTCTTAAGATCTATTAGAATTCATATTGAGCAAGGAGTTGCTACTATGAAGGGTTATAGAGGAGGAAGTGGGGGATGAAGAAAAATGAACACACAAAGCTCCTATTTATACCCATTTTCAAGAGTGGTGAGCAATCAAGGCTTATGATCTGTTCTTGACACATAGTAGACCTAGTATGGGATGTGTCTAAGCTAGAAAATCAATGGTGGAGGTCTAGAAAACTAGGTTGAATGATGTGGCTACCATTCTTGCTGCCGCGGCTGAAGAGAAGCAAAAACAAGCACATGGTGCCTTCATTCTTGACCATGAAGAAGTCAAAGCTGCTTAGTAAGCTGCTATAAAGGGTCTAGAAGGTATCTTGGGTGGTCATTTGCACATGGTGAGAGTTTAAGTGGGTCAAAATGAAGTTAGAAAGGGTGCGGGTCAGAATTGAACTCGGCATGGTTTTCAAGAGTTTTTCTTAGGTACATTGTGTATATAACGATCATGGATAGATGAAATAGGTTGTTAAGGTCTGGGATTAAGGTAATTAGCAAATATTAGCAATTGGTTTGGGTTAAAACGGGTTTAAAACAAAGAAATGGGGTCGCGGGTTTAACTAGGGCTCGTTTAGGGTTTTCATGGGTTTCAAAGCTTAAAATTCGCATATGAATGCAATGTAATTGTTAATATGTGTTCATGAGGCTTATATATTGGATAATTAACGAGAAATGATAAGTGGTTTGAATTGAAATGGATAGAAAATGAGAAAACGGGTCAAAATGATAATTAGGGCATAATTAGGGTTTTCTGGATTCGTTAAGGTTTTCTAGGCTTTGATTTCTTGCACATTGCCAAGTTAATGATAGATAATGATTTGTAAACTCATTTTATGAGTTTACAATGGCCCTTGGTTGGTTATTTGGGATTAGAATGGTTTAAAACGAGTAAACGGGTTAAATGAACCAATTAGGTACATTTAGGGTTTCTAGGATATGTTTTGCGTACAAGTGAAGTAAGATGATGAAGTAATGATGAAATAATTATTGAATAGGATTGATATGATTGTAAAATAAGTTTTTACAACTTACTTGAGTGTTGGTTTGGGTTTACAATGGATAAAAGCCAAGAAACAGGTCATGGTTTAGAAACTAGCTTGGTTTTAGGGTTTAGGGTTTTGAATTAGGGGTTTGAGTGCTATAAAATGTATGAAGGCTTATGAAGTAGAATATTTAGGATTACTCTTTGTAAAATGAGTGTAGTAACTTGCTTAAGTGGTGGTGAAGAAATTAGAATGAAAACGGAGGTAAAACGGCTATTTTAGAGATCATGCTTAATGACTTGTACATTGAGCTTTTAGAGATTTGTACTTTGACTTGAAGAGATTTTATATTTCAAATGAGATATCATATTACTTGTACATATGCTTTAGTAGCTTGTGCATTCACTTTAGGGGTTAACCCTTCCATGAGATTAGGGTTTAGGGCATCCGATAATGGTTTAAAGCCCGTTTTGATATGATGTTGCAAATGGTACCTTTTAGGAATAATGTACCTTGTAATAATGATATTATGATATTGACTTGATATGTTATGATGTTTGCTTGACATATATGAAGATAGGATTGCCATACGTAGGTTGTCCGAGTCCGTTAACTTGAGTTATGCAGGTTATATTGCATATTGAGATATTGGCAAAGTAATGTAATGTAATAAAGCGAAAAATTTCCCTGAAAAAGGTGAGTTCATATATAACTGATAGATTGTACATCATCTAACTTAATAGATGGATATTTACATTTATGAAAATTATGGGTTGTTATAGATTATGACGAAGAAGATCCTGAAGAAGATCCTGAAGAGGAACCCGAGGAAGATGTTGAGATTGAGCTCGAGGATGATGCTGAGTTGATATTTCCTTATGAGGTGGAGGGTGACAAAACCCCGCCACCTGGAGATGTGTCATCTGATTCTGTGTCATCTGATTCTGAGTCAGAGGACGAGGAGGTCGATGTTGCACCCGAGGCTACTGTTGGGACTATTACCCAAAAGCCTTATGCTATTCGCGACTTTCCGAGGGGCTTATTTAAGGTAGGAGAGTCATCTTCTGCTCGTGACTCATCTAATGTTGATGGATTAGCACCGTGGGCCTTAAGGCGTGATTTAGAGGCGTCACGTGCACAAGCTAGAGTCATGGAGGCTGAGTTGGGTACATGCCAAACTGAGATTGCTCTTCTCAAATCCAAGAATAAAATCGGGGAAAAAGAAAGGGAGTTACTTAATCATGATTTGGAAAATGTCGAGCGTGCTTTGGGTAATGTTCTCGAGAGGATGTCGGTATTGGAGAGTAGGGAGAATGCCACATTGAAGAAAAGATTGGCTGAGACTGAGACTAAGTTGGTGTGGGCTCGTATGGAGTGTGAGACTGCTGAGAGGAGGTTGCATGAGTCCCGAGTGTGGAATAAGATGTTTTACTTGGATATGGTTCGTATTGGGGCTGTTCCAAAGCCGCCATCTGATGATGAGGATACCGAGCGTCCGAGAAAGAAATCAAAGAACTCTACTTCTGATGGGACCGAGGGACCTTCCGAGCCACGTGGACCACCTAGTGACTCTTAGTAGATTAGTTTATCATTAGTAGTATCTTTTGTAAATCACTAACTAAACTGCGATGTCAGTTAGTAGAACTAGTCTTTTGGAGTTGTATAGCATTAGATGGTGACATGTAATGTATGACAATGCAACTTGTAACTTGTTTGTGATTAATGAAATGACTATCTTTTGGTTCTAATTCTATGTTGTGTTGTTGTTACCTTTCTTTTCTTGTTTCTTCTAAATTGTTCCTTTTGCTTAATACAACCATTGAATGAATACTCATTATAATTTGAATTATGTTGTAACAGGATTATACCGCCAAAAGCAATGTCTGAGGCACGTATGCGCGAGGTTATTAGGGAACAAGTTGATGCATCTATGGCTGAATTTATGGCAAATATGAACAGCGAAGCCGGTGGTGATGAAGCCGGTGGTACTGGAGCCGGTGGTGCTGGAGCCGGTGGTGCTGGAGCTGGTGGTGCTGGAGTCGGTGGTGCTGGAGTTGGTGGTGCTGGACCAGCAGCGCCCGAAATTACTGGGTGTACTTACATAACATTCATGAAGTGTGACCCACAACCTTTTAAAGACACCGAAGGTGCCGTGGGATTATGTCAGTAGTTTGAGAAACTAGAATCTGTGTTTCGAATCAGTGATTACAAGGAAAGGGATATGGTCAAATTTGTAACTGCTACTCTCCAAGGTCGTGCATTGACTTGGTGGAATGGAAGAATTGCTTCCATGGGTATTGATGCTGCTAATGGTACTTCATGGCTGACTGTTTAAGAAGTGATGGACGGAGGAATTTTTTCCTCAAAGTGTGTTGTAAAGGCTGGAGCAAGAATTGTACAACTTGAAGTTAAAAGGGACTCATATTGATGTGTATACAAACCGATTCCATGAATTGGCCTTGTTGTGTCCTAGAATGGTGGAGCCTGAGCAGGTGAAGTTGGAGCAATATATTCGTGGGTTGTCAAAAGATATATGTGGTGATGTGACATCATCGATGCCTGCTAGTATTGATGAGGCTGTTCGAATGGCTTATCAGCTCATGGGACAAATAATACAAGACAAGACTGATGAGGTTTCTGAAGGTGAAAAGAGGAAAGGGGAAGGAGATCGTGGTGGTCGTGGTGACAACCGACGCGATTACAATCGTCGGCAAAACCAAAGAAGGGCTAATGCTGGAGCTATGACCAATGTTGCACCAAATGACAACGAAGTTTGTCCAAAGTGCAAGAATAAAATCAACTTTCAATTGCAGCCTCGTTGGGACATACGACCCGGGAATCATACTTCCGGAATCTTTTTATCCTTGATTCTCTTATATATTTTATTTCTAGGTAGGTCTTGACTTTTTACCTTGGTCAAGGGTGAAGAGTTTGGATTTGCCTAGTATTTTATATATACTATATTGTGAGAACCAGTCTTGCTATATATATAGCTATCATCGTCATTATATATATGTGCACTTGTCTACTAACTTTGTTTTGTAGCACACTTTCGTAGCTTGATTCCTTGGTGCCCCAAACAAGGGGGAGCATACACCGAGGGGGAGCATTTCCAAATTTCAAGGTCATTACATTTGCTCTTATATATTCTGTTTCATAAAACTAACCTTTGATGTTGGTTAAGAGTTTGTAACAAATTTGATCCATGGATCCGCTAGAGTCAATATACAAGGGATGCAAGCATCATACAATTTCAATAAGCTAGGGGGAGCTCGAGTGCCTCAAAGTAGATAGCTTGGGATGATTAAACGGAGTTGATAGGAGCAAGACTTCACTGTGGATGATGCTAGCTCGCCTCTTTGTTTCAAAGAATGAAGTGTTGTAAAAGTCTCCCCTATTGTAATGAATGGCTTGGAGGGTCCACCTTTTTGTTTCAACAAAAGGGGGAGAAGAAGTGTAAACGAGTAACTTATACATTTTACTATGAGTTATAGTTTACATATTTTGTCATCATCAAAAAGGGGGAGATTGTTAGTGCAACTATTACGATGTTTAATCTATACATTCTCTTTTTGTTTTGGTGATGACAAACATGTAACTTATAACACATAACATAAAGTGCTCAAGTTACTCGTAATCACAAATCATTAATGTATTCATACGTCAACATCTATCGGCGTCTCAAGTCTGCTTCAACAACAAATATAAGTTTGCACCCAACAAAAATCAGTAAAGGTACGAACAAACAAACTTTTAATTTGTTGGATGATCAAAGAAATAATTTTTGTCTTAAACTTTACTTTTTTATAAATGTAACAAAACCTTTTGTAGGATCCCGTTAACACTTCATAACATATATATCATACACGAATCGAAATAGAAAAGAGAAAGAGAGTGAGTTGAACTTTTAAAGAGAGAAAGAGGAGAGAGAATTTAGAGAGAAAAGAGAAATGAATTATTTTTAGAAATGAACAACTTACTCTTTTCTAAATAGAAAAGAGTTTATATACCCCGTCGCGTTAAATAACGCGCGGGATATTTAACTAGGACTCGGGCTCGGGTTTTGCTTGGGATTAAACCCGAAAGATATACAATATTAGATTATCTATCGAGCCCGATTCCTGATATTATCCTATTACAACGTTAACTAATTAAAGACCGAAGCTCCATCGTAGAGTGACCGAACTTCCATGTTCAAAACTCAATAAATTGCAGGCTAACAATCTCCCCCGAAGTGAGGTCTTGAACACGGGAACGAGCTTCCTATATTGACTCAATAAAATTGAGGCTAACAAATCCTCCCTGAAGTGCGATTCATTGATGACACTCCTCATGAGATCAGTGAGATTGCTTTTGTCATTTAAGCTCGAGTGTTCTTGGTCATTTTTTTTTGTCTTTGTGCTTTGTTGTAGTTTGTTCCTTCATGCTATGCATCTTGACTTTGAGCCATTGTCATTGACTTTATCGTCTTTTGCCAACTTGCTATCCCCCCCCCCCCTTGAGTCTTTGACACCACTGCTCATACTTTTGCATTATCTGAAAGGCTTTAAATCAAGTTACGGAAGTCCTTTGTCTTTAATCTAAGCTTTCTAGATAGTTATTGTCCTTACGAAGATTGAGCATTAAATGGGATTGAGGTTGCCGTTACCACCGTTGACCTGCAGTTACGTCAGTGATAAACGGAAAATGATTTCAAAATCAATCGACGTGTCACGTTAAAGAGTATTAGTAACACATCGAGAGTTGTCTATTTTTACAAAAATTCACAACCTTCAAATTCATTTACTAGACCAAATCGATATCCAGTTTGTTACAAGTTTTGATTCATATGAATCTCGCAGTTCCTACAAAGCTTGTTTATTCTTGCTCAAGCTAGGATTTTCCATCTTCTATTTGAATACATTAGTAACACTCGATGTTCTGGCAAATATCAAAAGATATGCGTAGGACTCTTGATACCACTATGAACTTGATGATGTTTCAACAAGTGTTAGAAATGAATGATGGCCTAAGCGAGATTTTTATTGATCTCTGGCTCTAGACTCGATTAGTGCATTTAGGTTTTAGTACTCAGAGGCTGGGAGCATATTTGCCACCTATTTCAATATCAACAATCTCGGAGTGATGTTGTCAATAGAATATCGTGTGTACTCCGTGACAATAGACAATTTCTTGATGAGAGAAACCCCGAATGGCAGAGAAGGGTTTGTGCATTTCATCACTGGTCATGATGTCGTTTTCCAGGTCAGCAATCGAACTTGTGGATTCTGACAGCATATGAATTGACCCGGTTTCTGCCTTAAGTTGTGTGGAGGGATCTTTCTTACACCTTTATCCAGACATTTCCTTTTCATTCATCAACGCCTACAATGCTTTACCATAGACGTCAATTACTAACACCTTGTTGTATTGTTCTAGTTTTAGCTCAATCTTATCGCATTATTCCATATACATTCATCTCTAAATCATACCTAAGGACTGCTATTTCTAACTTTGGATTATCCTTGGGTAGATCCTCCGGTTCTGGTTGGATCATAGGATTGATTCCTAACCTAACCACCTTATGACTTCAGAATCGTCGTGAAATTAAGATGTTGTTGGGTATAAGATCGAACCATAAAACCTTTTCTTTCTGTTCAGCACATTGAGTCGAATAGATCATATTTTAATTACATTTTCTCCCCTTATTTTAAATAATAAACACTTAGTTTTTGAAATACCTTGTGATTAAAATTTGTCTTGAAAAATCCGTGGGAGAAAATATGGTCAGCATGAATAGTTTGGAACATTTTGATAATGTTTTGAATACATAAGAATGGTCGTTGATGATGTATCCAAGAACATTAAAACTTTGTTTTTCGAAAAACTCCCCCTCAAAAATAGGAAAAAAAAACCCAATTGAAAAAATTTTTTTTTTGTTGTCTTTTGAAAACATTGTGAGGGTTGGAGTGTTGAACACACAATTTTGAAAGATTATGAATTGTCATCGAGAAATTCTTGAAAAATTGTGTTCAACTTTTTGAAAAACCAGATGTTAGAGGACTTCTCTTCTAACGGTAAGGGTAAGCGCACTGAAACGTACACTTTCCTTTTTCTTGAGCTAAAAACATTGAATGTCCATGTAAGAATAGCTCAAGACCGAAACGTTAATTTCTCGTTGTGACTTTATTTTATAAACTTCCTGTTCATTTGAAGTCGCGTGTTCTACGCACTTACATTTGCACATAAGCATTTAGAAATAAGAAATGACATTTATTGAACAATTGAAACTCTCGCTCGAACTTCATTTACACACCCGTGTCAATGTTAATCGACATTTCTAAGCACGTAAATGTTATCGATTCCAAGAGACATGTCGAGAAGATTCTTTTTGGAATTTTTTTTTTGATTTTTTGATTTTGTATTTATTTACCTGTTGTCCTCAGCATTGATATATGATGGTGGAATAGTAATTCCAACTTTTGTCGTGATGTAGTTGTCTTGACTGCTAGAGGAACAACTTTTGGAACCAGCTTTGAACTTGACTGTTCATTGCTGTGGTCTTGAATTCCAGTTCTAAACGTTATGATCGAAGTCATTTGATGAAGACGAGGCCTGACCTGATTGAACAGGACGCATTTGAACATATGAGGAACGCTGAGAGTGTTATTTTCAGCAACGCCGATTTGACATGACGACCGAAGGCTGAACGTGCTGTGTTCAACTATCATTGGAACATTCATCTTTTTGAAACCATTTCTGGCACTGGTTTCTTAGATATCAGTAATTTCAGCAACCACACTCTTAGATTTTCCTGCTTTTCATTGTATAGTGCATCTGCATTTATGTCAATTCGTTGTTGCTTTTGACCATTGAATGACGTACCTGCACTTAAACCCAAAGTTTGTTTGCATGCATGAATATGAGGGATATCTACTATTGAACCATGCGCGGGTTCACTGTCAACCTTGCCCGTGCAAGAGTTGAGTAACTTTCCTGTGGGAATCCACCTAAGACGAACAATTTCTCAAGATTTCTACCCGTGGTATCCACCTAAGACAAATCTAGATTCATTGTTTTCTCAGGGACATTGTGAGTCGTTTTTGATAGAACCTATGTCCTGTGGGGATCTGTCTTTCTGGTTTCTTAGATGCACTTGACTTTTCTACGGGCATATATCTCTTTGTTGTCTTATGGGATTTTGCATCCTATCCAGAGCAAGCACGAGATTTAACCTTGAAGGTATTCAAAGACGGCTTTCATCATGATTTGCACTGTAAGGCACTTTTTGCATGTAGGACATTGCAAGCCATGAACTTCAAAGAAAGGATTTTTGTTTCCTATGTTCTCCTAAGTGAACATCTTTGTTTGAAACCCGACTACTCATTGATGCTTGCCATTTCCTAGGTTTTGGTTTGCAACCATTAGCAGTGTTGGGTAAGCTAGTAGGATCAATCATACTAGATTTTCCATTCACTTCTTTATCTTTCTGAAGTTGTGCACTTTTCTTAGCTTTCTCTAGTAGTGTTAGTAAGGAACCATGTCATTGAGCCTACTATTTCCCTTTGGTGACTGATGTGACACAAGCTTTGGCAATCCTAGAGGGGCCGTGCAATCATCATTTGTGTTCGAACTGCTTGTTTTCTAATCTGAGGCTAAATTCTGTTGAGTGACTTGTTTTAAACAACCATCCGACACATTAGTTTTATTAATCGACTGTTTCGTTTGAAAACTTCTCATTTTAGGAGAATTTGAAAAAGGAGTCAGTTTTCCTAAAACTGAGTTTTTGAATACGTTGAACATTTGGTTTCGAACAACAGATGGTTTATTAAACTAAGTTTCCATAGACTTTCCCTTGCAATTCTCGATGAGTTTCTTTAACTTCACGTTATTGCTATGTTCTTGTCTTGCATTTGACTTTTACAAAATCTTGTATTCATGATATTGTTCACGTTCTTTTCGAAATACATTTGAACATTTTCTTTTGCTAACTGGTAGTTTTTCATCTGTTCATTACATGTTGTAAATGAAAGTTCAAGAGAAATTGATTTTTTTCTATTTAGCCAAAACTACTTTAAACTTATTATCACTCGTTTTAACAATTCAGTTTGTTTTTGACAGCTTTAATGCAAAGACATTCACATTCCTTTGACATTATGAAGATACAAGCATTGTAATTCAGTATTAGCATATAAAGCAATAGAGAATGCAAATACGAACATGTAACATTCTTTAGACACAAACTCTTCTATAAGTAGAACATATATGTTTGAAAAATCAGCCTTTTCCTGATTCAAGTTTTCGACAATCTCCTTTCAGAGGGATTTAACGGTACTCAAATCGTCATGCATTTCACTTTTTTAGTTCAGGAACAAAACAATGACTGCCAATATAGTTTTGTTTGAAAGAGGCATTAATAACGTTTTTTATCACAAACTTCATAGACTTAGCATTGGGTATTAATAAATGCACTATAAGTATATTAAGACCAAGTTTTTGGTATGACAATTGTTCTAAAATGATTGAAGTTGTTTGTCATTTCGGTTTATAAATTGTCTAACTTTTTACTATGATTTAGAAATGGGTAGAAAAGAACACTTTTTAGAAATGTTTGTTTGTTCTGTTAAACATTTTTTTCTCCACATTGTCGTCCTAACTTCTTACGCGTTCCACGATCAAGATAGGTTTGGATGGTGGTTTGAAAGTTTCATAAGAACTGTTTTGTATGTTTAATCATATGGTTTCACTTGTCTTATCCGCAATTAAATTAGCAAGCGCAGCACGCTCATCAACACATTCAGTCGCATTTTGATCAACCTGATTATCATTAGTACATATATTTGATGAATCAGGAATGACATTGCTATCATCCTTCTCCAAAACATATGTGTCGTTAATGGATTCAGGTTGCTCAGAATGTCGTCTCACATTGGCAAACACATCATTTTCATCATGGTTTTGTACCTGTTCCAATGGCGTATCAGTAGAACTTGATTCCGCAGGTGAGACCTCCTGAATCTTTGCCATGTAACTGTAATGTGCTTCCAATTCTTGTTCATCAATCTCTTCATCCGTGTCTTCTAGCCAATCAGCTTGCTCAGCTTGAAGTGGAACACCTTGTTCAGCTTGTTTGCACATCATCATCTTCTCCTTGTGATACGCGTAGTCTTTAACCCGCTTTGGCTTCCTGCATTCCCTGGCATAGTGTCCAAATCCCTTGCAGTTAAAGCACTGTATCCCAGTCTTTTGCACTACCGGACTGCCTACTGTTTCCCTAGCCCCAGCAACTGTGACTGTCCTTTGATTCCCAAACTGCCTTGACTGATTGTCATTGTTATACCTTGGTGTGGTATCTTCAGTCTTGTTCCTGGAGTTTGAAGAAGTTCGAAGGTTGTTGTTGGTAGGTTTGTACAGCTTCTTAAAATACTTAGCAAGGAGTGCCAAGTTCTTTTGCATATCCTTATCCCTCCGAGCTTGTTCTGGATCACTGTCTTCCTCAGAAACTGACTCAGATTGAGGAGTAACTGGTTTGGCGATCTCTTTGCCTTTGTGTCTGGTAGACGCACTTGGTCGTGTGGAAGAAGATTGCATGTATGATGGTGCATTCGATCTTTGAGGTTTTGGTGCCTGATAGTAGTTATCTGAATATGGTTGAGCAGCCGCAAGAAGTGCTAATGGATTTGCACTTCTGGCTAATCTCTCAGAACGGATATCATTAACTTCGTTTTGAAACTGCTTCAGAACGTCAAACAGCTTGTGATATGAGACCGTGTCTATTTCCTGTCTCTGCTTGACAACCGTCACAAATCTTGACCATTCTGGTTGAAGTTGTTGAAGAAATTGAACATTCACTTGCATTGGTGAAACTTGCAAGTTGTTCCTTGTCAACTCATTCATCAGTTTATAAAACCGGGAGTAATAAGACTCCATGGATTCTCCATCTCGAGAAGTAAATTTCCCAAATTCCCAAAATAGATTGGTCTTTACATCTTGTACGTTCAACGATTCCCCTTGTTGTAGCCTTTCAATGGCGGTCCACATCTCCTTAGATGTGTTGCATGCATCAACAGTTGAGTAAATTTCATCCCCAATACCAGTCAAAATCAAGAAAATAGCTTCCTTTTCAGCTTGAAAGTAAAGTTTGTTCTCTGCTGTCATGTTGTGTATTGTCTCAGCTTCTTCATGTGCAGCTACTGGTAGAATGTTCTCTGCTGCTTCAACTGCTGCAATGAGTACGTTTGTAGGCATATATGGACCTTCAAAGATGCACTTCCTCAGATATTCACCATTCGATTTAGTGTCAAGGTATCGTAGAAAACGCGAACGCCACTGAGAATATCTTCCTGGTCCAAGCATCGGTGGACGATCTTTTGAACCAGCTGCCATGATATTGTTGTGCATTTGGCTATCTGTTGAGGATGTGTTAACTGGAGTAGACATGATGAATGAATAGTTATGAAATATGAAGTGTGAAAGATTTTGTTGGATCTTAAGTGGATATGATGTGATTGAAATTGTGGTTGTATGCAATTCACGTTCACGGGATTTTACTCGTCTATGATCAAAACCGACAAATGATTAACGGGATTTTACAAGATCACTAGATAACCGTGAATGAATGATTCGTAATCAGCGGCCAATGATTTAACAGATAATTTTCTGGCTAGGGTTAAAGCTGTTTGTTTAAATAGGCTCACCAAACTGAAACGGGCCTAAAAATACAGATGGGCCGTGAGCTAGAACAAAAACAAGTCTAACACAAATTCCAAAAAACTGAAAAATGTCAATAAATCATAGTAAACGAGTGTTTTGGGCCTCAAAAAATCCTTAACCAGCTAAAGGGTGGATACAGCGTGATCCGTCTCGTTTTTCTCTTCGATTTGAGAGGTCACGGGCCTGAAACGGACTTACGGATCAAAAGTTATGGCTGTTTTACTGAAACCCTTTTCCGCCACCTAAAAATTCTTAGCAAACCGCTGCCAATTAGTAACTCGCTGTTTGGTAACTCGCCGTTTAGCAACTCGCCGTTTCGCAACTCGCTATTTTAGCAACTCGCTGTTTTGGCAACTCGTTGTTTTAGCAACTCGCTGTTTTGGTCAACAAACCGCCGTTGACTATTTCCTTAAATCATGGATCTTGTCCCTTATCTTACCAAACCGCCATTATGAACACCAAGCTTGATTTTTTCAAAATCACTCAAATAAGCATTTAAGCCACGAACCAAAGATAGGATTTGCAATATCAAGCGTCTCTAAGAAGATTTAACACACAATAACATGTATATCTTTGTGGATCGTCCAAAAAGTAGCAACTCTCCACGAAGAACACCTTACTTTGTTTGCTTATAATTCGAGCTATGAGCTTGTTTAACACACGAAATTTGAAGCACTCTTACCTTTTGATGTGTAGAACAAGTGAAGATCAAGATTAACAAACCATTAGACCCAAAAAAAAAATTGAGCCGTGGGTATTTTTCATAAAATAAGCCACGAATTTGATCTTGTTTAGCCACACGAATCAATCACGAATCCACCCTTTGCTCTGATGCCAATTGTAGGATCCCGTAACACTTCACAACATATAACATACACAAAATCGAACTAGAAAGGAGAGAGAGATGAGTTGTTCTAGAGAGAGAAACTAGAGAGAGAATTGAGAGAGAAAAGGAAAAGATATTTTTGAACAACTTACTCTTTTCTAAATAGAAAAGAGTTTATATACCCCGTCGCGTTAAATGACGCGCGGGATATTCAACTAGGACCTGGGCTCGGGTTTTGCTTGGGATTAAACCTGAAACATATACAATATTAGATTAACTATCGAGCCCGATTCCCGATATTATCCTATTACAACGTTAACTAATTAAAGACCGAAGCTCCATCGTAGAGTGACCGAACTTCCTTGTTCGACTCAATAAATTGAGGCCAACAGAATTGCAGCAAGCTCGGTCACTCTAGCATTGACCCCTTCGAGGGTCATCAATGCTACCTCCTCAACATCCTTTGCCGGATCTACCTAAACATCCCTAATGCCATAGCCGACCTCCTCGGCTCTCTGACGTCTGATCTCGGCATCCATAGTGCTGATAAACCCATAGTATACTCTATGACCTCTAGTAGGTCTAGGAGCAGCAGTCAAACTCTCCTCCACCTCATACCTTGATGTGGGAGCAGTCAGACATAACCTCTTACGAGGTGGTAACTCAGCCTCGGGAACGTCCTCCCTATGGTCGACTGGTGGTGGTATGAATAGTGAGGCCGGTAGTGGTGGTAGTGGTAATGATGGTAACGGTAATGATGTGGGTACAGGTTGTGGTAAATGTAGTGATGATGGTGGAGGTGGTAGTGGTGGTGAGAGAATCTGAGGTAGTAGAGATGACCAAGGTGATAGTGGAGATGGTGGTGGTGATGGTGGTATAGGTGCGGCAGCATACTCAGCAATGCATGCCTCCATGGATGGTGACATAAGTGGCTCAAGTCTTATAGTCTTCCGTGCCCTACGAAGACGTGTCTGGGCAAAAGGGATCCTATTCTGAGGCGATCTAGGTGTAGGTGCAGACTCATCAGTCTCAAATGCTTCTGTATCCCCAGCTAAGGGAACAAGGTCAACAACAGATACAGCAGAAGAGTCGGCCGGAGCTAGGTGCTCCTCCTCCTCCTCCTCGTCCTCAAAGGGATCCTCATCCTTATCATCAGTATCATCATCATCATCATCGGAGGGCTCATCATCACCATCCCCTCCATCAGCAGGATAGTCAGCATGATCCTCCTCGGGGTCCTCCTTTGGATCCTCATTCGGATCAGAGTCTACCACATAGCCTGGTGACAAGGCGGTAGGTGAGGCATCAGTAGGTAGGGGCTGGTCCTTCAAGGGTGCCTCAGCATCGGATGGCACTAGGTACTCGAGGTACTCAGGCTCAGGTACGTATGGTACCTCGACAGGTGAAGCTGGGTGCTCGGGACCAGGCACGTAATTGGGAGATGGTGGGTGCTCAGGTCCTGGCACATAGTCCGGAGATGGTGGGGCTACCGGCTGCATGGGGAGTCTATCATATCCGTATACGATGACTCGTGGAGAACCTCCATCAGACAGCTCCTCATCAGCTCCCCAAAAGACTCTCCATGGCTCGAAATCAGTGTAGACAAATGTGTAGGTAACTATGAATGCTGAAGACATGACAGAATCTGTAACACTCAAACAGAGTTTACATTAGTACATATATAAGACCCATAATAATACACCTAATATATTATAAACACGTATGTGAACCATGCAGCATCTAGTATACTTAACTAATGCAACAAGTAATGTATGAATGAATGTCCCATGAAAATCTCTTTGTATGATGCAATGTTTGAAAATGGTTATAGTCCAAGTAAAAACATTTGACTTGGTTTTCTATAACCTTGGCTCTTATACCAATCTGTAACACCCCCAAATAGGGTCGCATCGGAATAATGAGTCCGGGAGCGTTACTTCATAGATCAATAGCACAAGATATCAGAACGACCTCTAAAAGAATTGTTTAAAAGACGATACATTGGATTTATTGAAATTGTTTAATACAAAGCACAACGGCTTAAATTGTTCAACATTTGATAACAAAGATTTTAGATCATAACAAATATATCCCAAGGTGTAATGAATCCAAATCTTTAATGCATGACTCCCCAAAAGAGTATCCTCAATGTATCATTAGTGTTGGGAATTATGCATTCCTGACTTAGTACTGTTAGTTATATTAGTTAGTACCGCTAGTTGTAATTTGATGATTCAGCCTTAGTTAATTTTATAGCTTCAGCCTTTTTAGCTTGCAGCTTTAGCCTTTTTAGCTTGAAGTGTTTCCTTATTCATACTTCAAGCTTTAGCCTTTTTAGCTTGAAGTGTTTTACAACTTTTCATGATATGCTGAGGGTTTCTTGGCTTAATTCCTCTTCTTAGAGAAATGATCCTGTTATGACCATGTGTATCATGATCATAACTTCCACAGATATTACATATGAGATAGTTTACACAATCATCGGATAGATGATCGCTGAACCCATAGTGTATGCATAGAGGGAAGAAGTGTTTTGATGGTCTTGGGGTTCTAGATCTTGAAGAAGATCCACCCTGATTTTTTAGATGCTTAGACATGTTCATGGTGGATACGTATTCAACATGATCACAGGTTCTGTGATCAGTTCTCTCATACTTTTTACAAATCAAAACTCTATAACAATTCTCAGAGAGATAATTGTTTAAGCCATACCAATCACAACCCTTTTTGAATTATGTTTTGTATTTGTTTTGAAGTGCATTTTGGGGAACCTATTATGGTTGATTATTTCTGGAGTAAAATGACTGATTCTTTCTAATTTGTAATTTTAAGGTGTTAATTCTTTCATTACAATAGCCAAAGGAGGATCATCTTTAATTTTCACACTCTTTAGTTTGCCAGTAGAAGCTGAATTAACTTTTGAAGCATAAGAGCTTTTGTTACCCCTAGCAGGAGCTGAGGATGATTCATTTATTATGACACCTTTTAAAGTTTCAGCTTTGAATATGGATTTTGACCTTAAAATTAATTAGATAGTCTTTGGTCCAGAAACAGGTTCAGCACCATCCAACTTCTTCAATAGAGGAAGAGGGGTGTTACATACTGAAGATTCATCAGCTGAATCATAATCAGTCGTTGAAGAGTCAGTGACAACAACTGAAGGATCAGTTGTGTTTCTTTGTGACTCTGCTGGGAGTATCCTACCAGTATCATGATTTGGAAAAATAAAACCTTCAGCTTCAGACAACCATGGTCTTTCAACCCCAGGTATGGACACTTTTGTGTCATCGGATGAAGATTTTACAAAGACTAGGTCTTTTTGCCCAAAACTGGAGGGATCTTTAGTGAGTTGATCAACTCCCAAAATTCTTTTTTTTTGAGAAGGGATTTGCTCACTGATACACTGATTTACTTTATTAGAACTGTTAAGATATGTTTCAGTAATTGTTGTTAGCGCTTTTAGTTATGTTCTTAAGTTTTTATTCTTATTGAGAATCTCAGTGTTTACATGATGCATGGTAAGAAAATCAAGTTTTGCTTGTTTTAATACTAAAAGTTGTTCTTTGCATGTATTCAGTTCTTGAACAAGATCTCTACGTTTTGACAAAAGATTATTTCTTTGTTCTTCAACATAATTTAGATCAACACACAAATAGTCTAGATAGGTTTTTCTATCATCATTATCTTCCATTTCAAAAAGAGTGTATACCTTTCACATGGAGATCTTTACCCATTCACCATTTCTGGCACCTTCTTTGCTGACAGCATCATTATCTTCAGCTAGTGCCATGAGTATTTTAACCTCCATCATCTCATTGTCACCTAATGACACTTCTTATTCATTCCATTCATAGGCTTCAGTGATAAGACATTTGTTCTTAACCATTGAGGCTTTGGAAGCTGAAGCACTTAAACTCAGGAGACCAGTTTAGCCTTGACTTTTTTTGTATTTAGCTTTAAAGTCCTTGGTAAGCCTTAGTTCTGGTTTGTGCTGAGAGGAACTAAGAGGTTTTGGTTGAAAGGGTGACTGATATGAAGGAACTAAAGTTTTTGACTAGTAGTCTCTTGTAAAATGACCCTTCTTGTCATATTTGTGGCATTCAGTCTGGTCAGTTGCTTTTGCACTGCTGAACCTTTGAGTACCCTTTTTGAAGAATCTTTTTATACTTGGCTAAAAGGGCTCTTGCTTGATATTCTTCTTCTAGGTCATTCAAGTACTCATGACTGCTTCTAGTATCCTTTTTATCATCAGGACTATCTTGAAAGTCTTGGACAATAGAGGTAGAGAAAAAAGCAGTTAACAGAGGTGTTGCAGAGACAATAGATTTGTTCTTATAAATACTATCTATTAGGTTTTCTTTATATTTAAGTTTACCAAATAAAGAAGCAAGCTCAGAATCTTTCACATGATTTGTGTTTCTGAGAGTTTGGCAGAAACTTAGCCACTTCTTTGGTAACCCATTTATAAAACCAGTATTTATTTCAAGCTTTGAAAGTTTGATGCCATCATTTACTAACTCATTCATCAAAGCTTTGTATTTGGTGAAAGTTTGTGTTAATGCTTCACCTTCTTTGAATTTAAAGGTGTTGTAACACAACTTTAGGTCTATGACCATACTTTCTTTCACATTAAAGGGGCCCTCATGATACAGTATCATGTCATCCCAGGTTGATTTAGCTGTTAAGCGGTTTATGACAGAATTCATTTGATCATCTAGAAGGACGAACATGATGAGACTTTTGAGTCGTTGATCTAAGTTAGCAGCTTTTCTCTCATCTACAGTTCATTGTCCTTCTGGCTTCCTTTAGCCAGCTACCATAGGAATAAAAGAACCATTTTTGATGATGTTTTCGAATTGAGGTTTAATCCCAATGATGTGGCACATGAACCTCTTTTTCTAGTTGGTGAAATTTTCCACCTCTAGTATAGGAGCGGCATTTAACTGTCCACTCCTATATTCAAGAGTTTGTGGTACTTATGCTGACATTTAAGATGGATCTTGATTTTAAAAATCTTTTGAGCAGTTATAAAAACTTTGAAAAGGATTTATAAATCAAACTGCTCTGATACCCGCTAGTGGTCCCTTTAAAGTGATATAAGTTTTATCAAGTTAAACTATACTCAATTCAATGGCATGAAAGAAAGTGAGTTTTAAACAGATATATATAAACAATATAAAGAACAAGTTTAAAACACACAGAAGTAACTTTTCAACGTATAGGTTCTTATTAGAATCAAATAAAGAATCTATGACACACCTTGCTTGCGGAATAGCAAGGTGGTTGAATGACAATTGGGGTGTTATCTCCTTCGAACTTAAACTCTAACCAAAGTTAAGAGAGTAAGAAAACAAACTACTTATGACTAAACTAAAGCTTCAGCTTTTAGTAGTACCATTCAGTTGTTGAGAGATGATAAATAAAATCTTTCAATGTGAGACTAGAACTGAAGCTTCAGCTTCAGCAGTTTCTATTCAGTTTGTTTGAGAGATAAATGCTCTTCAATGTGTTTCACATTAATTGGAAGAGATAGCATTTACTCTCAATATCCCTTTCCTTTTATAGGCAAAGGAATTAGGGTTTACAAGTTAACCTAGTACGCGTGTCATGCATCCAATGGGTGGTTGAGATACCATTTAATGCAGACGTGCTCTAAAGTACCAGGTACAGTCCTTTAGGGAAAGTTGTTGTACTTCTATACCAACTTTAGAAGTAGTCATTCCCAAGGAGATTGCTTTATTCCTTTTGACATAAAGCAATCTTTTTCCCGCCTTGTAAACCTTCTAGAAGTGAAACATTTTGTTTCAATCTTCTGTTAAGGAGATAGACATCGTTCAGCTTGGAATTGTCAACCAAGCTGAACTGAAGCTCTTGCTAAGGTCTTGTCTTCAGTTTTTGTACCGCCACATAAATTGAAGTGAAGATGATCTTGATCTTCTAAGTACCCGAAGAACTGGAGCTGAAGCTTTCCTTTAGCGACTCAAACTGAACATCCTTTAGTTTGACTATACTTAGGAGATTTTATGTTTAAATCTAGTGAGAGGCTAAAGGGCTCAGGAACTGAGCCTAACATTAGTTAATGATCAAAGAAAAATATTTTTTCTTGCATACAAACTTAATCATTTGCATAAACCTTTACTAGTCAAATGATTTCAAGTAAACACATGATTAATTATAAGCTAGTTATATTAATCAATAAGACAAATAGTATTAACCATAAATGGAAACAATCTTTCTAAATCTTTCCAAATCTTCCCAAATCAAGAAAATCTTTCTATTTTCTTGTTAAGAAATATATTCTTCTAGAAGAATCTATTAAATCTGATTTTTAAGTATATAATAATATCTTGTTAAGATTTGGGGTTAATCACTAAAATACAAATAACTACCAACTGCATCACATGGATCTACCATAACCAAATACAGATCCAAGCTATGGCAGATCCGTAGATCTGTGATGCTAGTTGTTATGGGCAGAAATTGAATTTAAACCTTGCCTATAAATAGGAGCCATGTGCTCTCATTTCAAACACTTAGTTTAATCTTTTTCTTACACATATTTATTTTCTCTCTTGCATTCTTTAATCATTACACTTGTTCTATTATCCATTACAAGTGATTCAATCATTCCACTCTTTAGTAAATAACACAAAGAAGACATTAAGCTTCAAGTGTTATTAGTATAGTAGAGTCATCACACTTGTGATAGTTATCCTCCTTCATTTATTTGTCTTGTGTTATCATATGTGCATGATAGGTTAGTATTTTAGGCCTTAAAATAAGTAGTGTGTTAGATTGGTTCTATCTCGAAGTAGAACTTGGTATTTAACTTAGTACAAAAAAAGGTGTAAAAGAGGTGTATGATTTTCTCCGCATAAAGGGAGCTTGTTGACATAGTGAAGAAAATATCGAGTTAGGTACTTGGGGAGTGGAGTAGGGCGAAGAGGAGCTTCATAGCCGAACCACTATAAATCATCGTGTCTTTGGTTTGATCTTTCCTATCTTTACTTATTTACATTTCGCATTTACTTATTTATTTATTGTCTCGCTATGATATAAATTCTTGTAGATCCATTGAAATCACATAAGTAGATAATCTAAGTAAGAAATTTTAAAATGATAAAAACTATTCAACCCCTTTCTAGTTTCCATACACACCTAAATAATTCAAAATCTTAAGCAAAAGAGATCAGAAAAAAGAGGAAGGAGAACGTTGCACTTTACTCAAAAAATTCAAGGAGAAAGAATGATGCCACCTGACAGCCTATTAGGGTCTCCAGGTAATGTGCTCGATAATCAGATCTTTGATGTAACACCCCCCAAATAGGGTCGCAACGAAATAAGGGTCCGGGGCGTGTTACTTCATAGATCAATAGCACAAGATATATAAGAACGACACAAAAAGTCGTTTAAAATGATACATTGGATTTAATTAAAAGACTTAATACAAAAGCATATAGCTTTACTTGTTCATTGTTAAATATTACAAAAGATGACAATACATTTCCCAAAATATGATGCACATAAATCCTTAAGCGTGCAATCCAAAATATAATCCAATGCATCCCTGGCACCTTATGCCTATTGACCTCCTGAAAACATTGCTTAAAACGTCAACAAATGATAATATGCAGGACCGCAAGACTTTTCCCGTGATAATGCAACACATGCAGACATCACAAAACCAGATTACGTTTACACTAAGCTCATGACACTGAAGCTCGATAATCTTTCTTGCAATTAAAATATATATTGCAATTTACGCCCATCCGGATGTCTAACCCTAAACATCCCAAATTCGACATGCTATAACGTTCGTTCCCGGTGATAGCTAGTCACCCGAACGGGGAGGTCGTTTCCCGAATAGATCTATTAAATAACATTCGCGCTCACATAATGTAATTCCCAACTACATCTATGCAATTGACAGTTCATGACATGGGACTTAACTGGGTTATCGCAACTTAGGCAAACATGTAATCAATATAAAATATCCACTTGCGTCCAATTTATAAAACAAAGCATGTTTCCACCCCATGAATCGGGACTTAACTGGTTACAACAACTCTAGGCAAAGCCATGTACAATCAACCCTTGCCGTCCAATTTATAAAACAAAGACATGTTTCCAACCCATAATTAATTAAATCATTGAAATCGTAAAACAATGTGGGGCTATAAACTCACCTTGAGTTCTGATAATACCAAATATCGAGCAGATAAATGCGTCACATAAACAGATGAGAATGAAACCTAATTATCATAAGGGTCCCGTGAGGTTGTACCAATGTACTTCGATTAACTAACTCATATACAGTTTATGTTAGTTACATCTCACTATCGTTGATCGGTCGCTATCATAATCAAGACGGTCATATGCGACATGACGTTTCGAAGGAGTTTAGTACACATTAAATAAAAAATCCAACAACTCGGTCGATACGCCATTCCGAAGAGGCCTTATTATAATCCTCTCTCTAGTAATATAGACTTAGATAGCCACATATAAATTCTATATGAATTTATATGTTTTAATTCACCAACTAATGTTTTGGTAAAAATTGCGTTTCAAAGTTAAAACGTTTTAAATTACACGTTTTTAGTAAAAACTAGCATAACTTGCGTTTTATAGCCCGATTTTGGACGTTTCTTATGCCCATCTTTTCGCTATATAGAGGACCTCTTATCAATAATTTGGATATTTTTCGTATATTTTGACTCCTCGGTGAAACAGTAACTTTTTTTTTGTATCCTGTTCACCATCAGCACGTCTAACTTTTTATTATAATCCCGTAATTTGACTTCTGTCATAACACCCTAAATGTCGTATCTATCCTAATCCTTTATAGCTCCATTTTTAATGATCTTTCGAGGAAGTTCAGCTTAATTGAAAGTTCTAATAATTTATGAGGCATTTACAAAAATATAACTTTCTTCATGAATAGTAACTTTTATAAAAATAGTTTTTATAAAAGTTTCAATTGTCGTAAACCTCGAGACACATTCATAACTCTTCTCGTATACAATAATTAAAAAATTACGATTCTTAATCAATTTTGGAATCCTAAAAATATGTATTATTACTATTAAAAATATCAAACTTGCTGTATGAATTATTTTTTATAAAAAGTTTTTATAAAAATTCTTTTAGTAACCACCGTTTCACTTTAACTATAACTGTTTTTAACAATACTTTTCGTTATTATTTATCCGTTTGAACAGTTCTTAACTTTTTTCGGAATCGTCTCATGAAATGTATTACTTATAAAAATATGAAAATCTCAAGTATTATTTTTATAACACTTTTGGACTAGAATTTTTACATACATACAAAAGTCCAATTTTTGACTATTTATATGATTTTTAACCTCTTTATAAACTTTATCCACTACAATACCATCTAAGTATGCCAACATCTTCTCATCTTGTTATAACCTTATTTAATGAATCATATAACATCACTATAGGTCCTAATTAGACCTTAACATGTCATTCTGCGTATTTCTTTAACTTGAAACATATTATGAACACTTTTATAAACCCTAATTTTGTAGATTAATCATTTTTACATCAAATATATCATGGTACATAATAATTTCACCATCCTATTCTAACATGTTTATTAGCATAACAGCATCATCGTATATTAATGTAACAAAATGAGGATTGCAAAGTAAAAAACTTCATTTTCATAATGAAATCCCTAAAATGTGTCTGATTCAAACTAAAAAGAAGTAACATAATATGCAATATTAAATGTAAATGTAAGATCAAAAGATTCAAGTAGACCTTATGTGAGAATGAAGATGAATAAACAAATACTAAAACCCGTGTTTACTCCTAACAATCCAAACTTGCACAAAGAAAAAACCCTTCTGTTTTCTTCATAAAATCCCTAGCTTCCTTTTCTTGACATTATTACTTTAAAAGGATAACCAATGGCTAACTGTGGAATCACCTTAGAATATCTTTAGATATATGTGTACAAGGAAGTCTGTATGGGTATTACGAAAAAATTTTTAAATCGATTTGGTTGGAGGGGTGTTTTTGTGCCCGTAGGTCGCCAAGAGAAACAAAGGAATAGGATCTCTTGTGATTATTTGGTAAGCCTCTGTTTTACTTGTATTTTTATCTCATCCCACTAGATACCACTGCATTATATGTTGGGCAAGACTTTAGTCAAGTGAGACATTGTTTGAGTTGGTCTTAGGGAATAGTCTTCTTCAGTCCCTTGTGTCAAATTCATTTACCAGTCTTTGGTCAAAAGAACATGGCTCTATGTCACACCACAAGGCACTATACAAACATGCAAGATGGATGTACACGACCAATGTAAAACTTTCTTATTTCTTTGAATCATTTGCCATAAATTCGGAAAATATAAAGACATATGTGAGGTTGTTGACTAATTTTATGTATTTTGGTATAAATGGTGGGTAATTTTGCGTTGAAGCGTAGAAAAATTTTGGTGTTCCGGGAGTGCCTAAACGTAAATTTATCTGCGCGAAACCAACTATACACTTTACGGATCCGATATACAAAAACAATCCAACAAAGTTAATAATTATTCTCAAAATAATTACTTAACCCTTGCTTGATGTAAACATTTAATTGTTTGATGCCCGTTTACATTGAACGCTCATTTTTAACTTACGCGATTTGAACTTAATTCATGAAATCACAAGCAAACGCGTACAACGCTAAAAACAAATAGTAGATTTATCGACGTCGTCAATGACTTGAAAACACAGGGTGTTAATAGCTCGTCCGCGTTAAACGAGCCTTGTCCTCAAGGCTCACTATGCGCACTTACAACGTGCGTCTTGGTGAAGAAGCGTGAATATTTTCTTCTGACATTATCTTCACGTCCCACCGTGACCTCAGGACCTCCATTGATTTCCATCGAACCATGACTAATGGGATCCGGCTTCGCTTCAACCGGTTAACTTCACGGCCCACTAATTTACTACCGTTCCTTAACAAAATGAAGTCTTGTCATCAAGATGACGTCCATTCTAACAGAACGGACTTTGAATGGTTCGTGCGGTCATGATACTTTTTCAGTTTAGACACATGGAAAATTGTATTATGAACTACTGCTCACTCTTCAGGAAGTCTCGATCGTTGTAAGCAACCTCGTCCAAAACCTTTTTAACACCTTGAAAGGTCCAACATACCTAGGGTTTTAACTTCCCCGTTTTCCAAAACCGTACGACCCCTTTCCAAGCGAAACATTCGAGCAAAACTATTATCCCCGCCATTTTGAATTCCCATTGGTTTACGCTTCAGGTCGGCGTAACTTCTTACTGACGAGTCACGATCGGCTATGCATCCGTTCAGACGTGAGCTTGATCCTGGATGATGTTCTCAGTGGTCTTTCTTGAACTAGTTCTGGACCAAGATTTGAGCTTCTCCAACTTCAGTCCAATAAATGGTAACGACACTTTTGACATAAAGTGCTTCAAATGGTGCGCCTTGTTGCTGGCGTGATAGCTATTGTTAAATAAGAACTCGACTAATGGCAAATGGATAACCCAACCCTTTCCAAAGTCGATTGCACAAGCACGCAGTCATATCCTTGAGAGTTTGAATGGTCCTCTCGCTTTGCCCGTCTGTTTGTGGATGGTACGTTGTACTCAATGGTCCAAATTAGTACCCAAAGCGTTTTGAAGTGACCTCCAGAAATTGGATGCGAATCTCGGGTCACGATCACAAATGATTGAAACAGGTATTCCATGTCTCGTGACCACCTCCTTTAGGTACAATCTTGCTAGTTTATCCAAAGGATCGGTCTCTCTCATCGGTGTGAAGATCGCAGACTTAGTGAAGACCCCGTGTCAACGATCACACCCAAATTGTGTCATCAGCTTGAGATTGTCTTAGAAGCTTTGTAACAAAATTTAATGGTGATGTTGTCCACTTCCATTTTCAGGTATCATTATAATTGTATATCAACAATCCTGATGGTCTTTAATGTTTTAGCCATGACCTTAGCACAGGTCACACACTTGCTAAAAATAGTGGCGATGTCAGCTTACATAAAGGGGCCACCAATATAGCATTCTCATATCTTGGTACCGTCTTGTCGTAAGCCCGGAATGTAAGAGTACTTTATTTGTGGGACTCGTGCATGGATCGCCGTCCCGTAAATCTCATAACAGGTAGCCAACTCCCTGCAGTTGAGGGCATAGGGTTCCATCCGTACGTGGTTCCAACTTTTGTTCCTTAATAACTTCTGGAAATTTAGCATTTTCAATCAACATTCCTCTAACATCTTCATTCTTGATGTTCTCCGGTTTTCGTGCTTCAGTATGAGCATTCAAGATTTGTTTGGGAAGGTCCAAACTAATAGATCATGACTAAGGCTCGAACCCTAACGTGGTGCTCGTTTCTTTCCTGCTCAAAGCATTTTCAGCAACGACATTTTGCTTTCCCTTCCGGGTGATAACGAATATCGCAATCATAATCACTTAGCAAACTCCTAACCCATCGCGTTGCCTCATTTTCAACTCTTTTTTGATCTAAAATGTGGTTGCAAACTATTGTGATCGGTGAACACCGTCCCTTAGTTCCCATATAAATAATGTCTCCCAGACTTGAGAGCGAACACCACTGCTCAATCCAAGTTCTAAATCATGAGTTGTATAGTTCTTCTCATGAATCTTCAACTGTCGAGATTCAATAAGAAAATCAACTTTTCTCTCTGCATCACTACAGCCGCCCAAACCCTTCTCGAAGATCGCAATATCCGATGAAATCTTCAGCTTTTTTCCCCTCGGGCAAGGCCAGGATTGGTGCACTGCACAACTTTTGCTTCAACAGTTGAAAAGCTGCTTCTTGTTTATCGCCCCACACAAACTTGACCTTCTTTTGAGTAAGCATAGTCATTGGTTTGACGATCTTTGAAAACCCTTCAATCAATCTTCGATAATAGCAATATTGTTCGAGGCCCAACAAGACCGTAAAAATTGACGAATCCCATTGGTGATCTTGGAGAAGTTCCAATCTTTAATGTGGATTCAATCTTGGCTGGATTCCACATGAATTCCTCACTGTTGATCAAGGGATGAGTTTGAGGAAAATGAGCGGGTTATAGCCGAGCGAGTGGCTAATGCTATCGGAGGCTAATTGCATTATGAGAGAAAACACCAAAATGGCCCGTAGAGTCAATAAGCCCCAAAAAGACCGAACAACAAGAATGCAAGGTAATGCAGAATAATGTTAACGACAAGAAAATTAGAAGGTAACCACAATGGCAATGACTTTTAAAAGGGCGGATTGCAAGAAGGTTGGCCACCTAACCCAGGTTGTAGGAATCCTACTAGCTGCTAGGAATCAACGAACTCACAACCTTTTAAAAGTGTGGGAAGTCTGAGACACTCAAGAGTAAGTGTCCAATAGAAAGTTTCAGAAACGTATGGACAAAAAGAACAGGCACTCTTTTCAAAATGCCAGGCTGAGAATAAAAGGAAGTTGAATAACACTATCCCAAGACAATCAGAACCAACATAACAGCTGAACAAAGGCAAAATACTGGCAAAGCGTACGCTGCAGGGCACAGGGTGAGAAAAAATATTATGGCGGGTCCAAGCCGTGTGTCCAAATGCAAACAGATCATCATGATGGCCATGTCCTCCCAAATGCCACAGGTGCAAATAGTTGGTGGCATCTGGTCCCCGTAACTGAATGAGACCAACAAAATGACAAAACAACTAAACAAGCCACCAAAGAGGCTCGGGGACAAGTCAGAAGGTTAATTGCTATGAATGTGGGAATCAAGGGCACTACAAAGGGAATTATTTGCCCATATCGAAAGAACCAAAGCAAAAAAACCAAATTGGAGGTACTAGACGCTCAGGTGAGTGGTGCATTACCTTAAATGAGAGGAAACCGACCAAGACCCTAACAACATTAAAATGAATAAAAGCTTCAAAAGATGTATAGTTGTCTCGCTTTGCGTAATAGAATCCTAAGTAGAAACTATCTTAAACTTTATTTCCTTAGGAGTTCTCGTTGTATTTCCCTTAAATTTCAGTTGTACGAATGATTTTAAATTATCCATCAAATTATCATATTATGAGAATTTCGTCAATATTAACTTAGGTTCCTTACTTACTCTTACGAACTACTCTCACGAATATCATAAAAATAATAATAGCTAATTTGTACGAAAATGAGCAATGCCATCGTTAGTCCACAAATTATACATGGCCTGAGTCAACTATGTAACTTCAGGAAGAAGACCATGCCCGTGCTGAGAGTAGTCACTCTAAAAACCTCTTGTTAAGGAAACAATTTTCTACTTATATCATGTTTTGTGTGCGTATTCATAGAACGCGTTTACTTTTGGAAATCGAATTAGTAACCATATCAACTAAGCAGACCTCATACTCCGTCTTACTATAAAGTCGGCATCATCTTATATCGAAATGCCGAATACGAGACACATCAGCACAAGCCGCCCTAGGACAATTCGCTATCAAATTTCCTCGCCACTAGAAAATTTACTAAATCACCCATTCAACATCGACTTAATGCCGTAGAATTTGACAGTTTTTGACGTCATGATTAGTAGGATGGTTGGCACGATACCGCAAGTGTTTATTGTTGTGACGAAAATATCATTGTGTGTTTCATTCGGAAACAAAACATTGATTATTCTAATGACGAAGCAAACCTGCGCAAAGCGATCCCGCACAAAAACATAATCTCGAGCACTAAGTACAAGCAAAAAGGATTTCCTATCATTTTGCATATGGTCACTGCAAACGAGGTTTTCATAGATCAATAGCACAAGATATATAAGAACTGACACAAAAAGTCGATTTAAAATGATACATTGGATTGGTAAAATAAAAGACTTAAAATAACAAAAGCATATAGCTTTTACTTGTTTCATGTTTAAATATTACAAAAGATGACAAAACATTTCCCCAAATTGATGCCATAAATCTTTAAGCGGCAATCCAATGCAATCGCCTGCACCTTATCCTATTGAACCTCCTGAAAACATTGGCTTAAAACGTCAACAAAAAATGTTGGTGAATTCATAGGTTTAAGTAATTAAATTATGCAGACCGACGAAGACTTCTCTGTAATAACTACAACAAATTGGCCAGTATTACAAAACCAGATAATTTAACCCTAAGCCATGACACTGAAGTTCGACTATCTTTCTTTGCAATTAAACTATATATTGCAATTTACGCACATCCGGATGTCTACGCCTAAAACATTCCAAAATTCCGACATGCTATAAACGTTCGTATCCTAGGTGATAAGCAAGTCACCCGAAACTGGAGGTCTGTTTCCCAAATAGATCTATTAAATAATATTCGCACTCACATAATGTAATACCCAATTACATCTATGCAATTGACAGTTCATACAGGGACTTAACTGGTTATAGACAACTTAGGCGAAACATGTAATCAATACTTGTGGCCAATTTAATAAAACAAAGCATGTTTCCACCCCATAATTATAAAATCATTGAAATCGTAAAAATGTGGGGCTATGAACTCACCTTGAGTTCTGATAATCCAAATATCGCAGATAAAGCGTCACGTAAAAGATCGAATGCAACCTAAATTATCATAGGTCGTATAAGTACCATGTACTTCGATTAACTAACATCATATACAGGTTTATGTTAGTTACATCATACTATCGTTCGGGCTATCATAATCAAGAGGTCATGACATGACGTTCGAGGAGTTAGGACACTTTAAATCGTAAATCCAACAACTCGGTGATACGCCATCTCGACAAAGAGGCCTCATTATGAAACTCCCTAGTAATATAGTACTTAGATAACCACATATAAAATTCTATATAGATTAATCACCAACTAAAGGTTTTGGTAAAATTGCGTTTAATAAGTTAAAACGTTTAAAAGAATTCCCGTTTTAGTAAAAACTAGCATAACTTTTGCGTTTTTAAACCCGATTTTGACTGTTTCTTATGCCCGCTTTCGTATTAGGGCGAGTTATCATAATTTGATATTTTCCTATTTTTGACCCTCTGGTGAACAGTAAGCTTTTCCAGTTCAACACAAAGATCAAGACGTGACTTATATTTAAATCGTTCTATTGTGTTAACGACAAGACCCTTAAATGGTCGAAATTATTTCGTTTATAGCTAGCCGTAAATAATAGTCTTTCGAGGACGTTCACGTTATTGCAAAGTTCTATAATTTTATGAGGTGTACAAAACTATAAACTATTCAGACATGAATAGTAACTTTTATAAAAATAGTTTATAATAAACATTAATTGACGTAAGACCTCGCCGAAAATATTCTAACACCATTCGTTATTAATTGAAAATTAACGAATATCTTATCATTTTGGAATCCTAAACAATAAATGAGTCTTATTATTAAAAAATATCAAACTTGCTGTTTGAATACTTTTTTTTTTTTTTTTTAATAAAAAGTTTTTATAAAAATTCTTTATATAACTCCGTTTACTTATCGTATAAACTTAGTTTTTTTTAACCATAACTTTTTCGTGTATTTATGCGGTATGACAAGATTTTTTTTTTTTTTTTTTTTTTTTTTTTTTTTTTTATTTTTTTTTTTTTTTTTTTTTCTTACTTTTTTCGGAATCGTCGTGAAATGTATTATCTTCTATAAAAAATAAAAGAAGTATATTTTTTATAACACTTTTGGACACATGTTTACATAACAATCATAAGTCCATTTTTGACCTAGTTTTTATTGTTTACCGTCCTATATACTTTTTTTACATAATAACCATAAGTATAGACAAGTCTTCTCATCTTGTTTATCCTTATTTTAAATGGATTCATATAACATCACAATAGGTCCATAATTAACCTTAACATGTCATTTGTATTTTCTTTAACTTGAAACATATTATGAAACTTTTATAAACCCTAATTTGTAGTTAATCATTTTTACATCAAAATATCATGGTACAATATTTTCTCATCCTTATTAACATGATATTAGTAATACATGATAATGATATTAGTAATAACACATCATGTATAGTAATGTACAAAATGAGCATTGCAAGTAAAACTTCATTTTCATAATGAAACCCTAAATGGTGATTCAAACTATAAAGAAGTAACATACTGCATATAATGAAAAATGTAAGATCATAAAGATTTCAAGTATACCTTATGGTCGAATGAAGATTATGTAAAAACAAATTACTAAAACCCGTGATATTGATCCTTGTAAAATCCAAACTTGCACAAAGAAAACCCTTGTTTTCTTCAATAAAATCCCTAGCTTCCTTTTCTTGATTATTACTTGTAAAAGGTTAGCCAATGCTTGGGATCACCTTAGAATATCTTAGGATAGATTTTATAAGTAGTGTATTGTGTTGTAGAAAAATTTATATGGATTTGTTGGAGGTGTGTTTGTGCCGTGTTTGCCAAAGAGAAAGATACAAAGAAAGAGATTTTGTGATTTTGGTAAGTGTTTACTTGGTATGGATTTTCTCAATCACTAGAAATTCATGCATATATGGTGCATAGGACTTAAGTCAAGGCGAGACATGTTGAGGGTCTTAGGGAAGTTAGTCTTAGTCCTTGGTCAAAGTCTTTGGTCTTTGGGTCAAAGAGACAAGGCATGGCTAGGTATAAATGCAAGATGGATGTACATTGACCAAATGGTGAAAACTTTCTTATTTCTTTGAATCAATTGCCATAAATTCGGCAAATATAAGACATAATGTGATGTTGTTGACTAATTTTTATGTATTGGGTATAAATGTGGGTATTTGTTGAAGCGTAGAAAAGGTTATATGGTGGTTCCGGAGTGCCTAAAAACGTAATTTATCCGCGAAAGTATACACTTTACGTATCCGAAAAAAAATAAAATGAACAAAGTTAAATAATAATTCTCGAAAATAAATTACATAACTCCTTGCTTGAATGTGTAAACATTAAATTGGTTTTGATTCCCGTTATTAACATTGATCGCTCATTTTTAACTTACGCGATTTTGAACTTAATTCATGCAAATCACATAGCAAACGCGTACAACGCTATAAAAACAAATGAGTAGAGTATATATCGTTCGTCGTCAATGAAAATTCAAGGAGAAAGAATGATGCCACCTGACAACCTATTAGGGTCTCCAGGTAATGTACTCGATAATCAGATCTTTGATACCTCAAGCGATGACTCACATCCATCAAATGTAGAAATGTATCTTGTATAATATGTTATTTATTTAAACACTTAACCAATCAATAGGGATGGAAACGGGTGAGAAAAACCCATAACCCATGGGTACTCGCACGTAAATAGGCGGGTAATCCTGTTATTTTTCACCCGCGGGGGGGTTGTGGGTAATAATTTGTACCCGTCGGTAGGTGGTGGGTGGGTTAAAGGTAATGCATACCCATCATGGGTGTACCCATTTAAGAAACCCACAAATGTACCCGCCTAAATACCCACGGGTGTACCCCTAAACCCATTTATGTTAAAATAAAATTTATTATACTACTTAAATATTTATGAGGTTGTTGGTATATATTTAATAACTACCAAAATCTCTAGACTACATAGTAAACTAGGAGTTTCTTTGAGTTACAAGACTAAAAGATGAATATGAAAGATCAAACTTTCAAAGATATATACATGATATATCTCAGTACATGTATGTGATTTAGTGTAATGTTGATTAATTTTTTAGTTTTAGACATGTCATTAAGTATTTTGTGAACTTGGTATTTAGAAATTGATGTGATGTCTTATTACCCAGTTTCATAGTTAGTTTACATATCATAGTTTTATGATTTTGTTACATTTCACAAACCTACGGGTTTACCCACGGGCGATGGGTACCCACGAGCATGGGTATGTGTAAAAAAATTTACCCATTAGTGGGTGACGGGTGAAAAAAAATCACGGGTTTAGGTGACGGGTTTGATAAACCCATACCCATTACCCATGGGTGCCATCCCTACCAATCAATAAGAAACTAGAAAGAGAAAGAGATGGAAGGAAGGTTTCTAGTGAGGGAAAGAAAGAGAGAATATTATATTAATGAGTGTGTGTGAAATGAAACCAACCAATACCCTATCCAAGCTAGAAGAGGGTATTTATACTTCTAGTAGCTGTGGCTCATAGTGGGCTTGTGGGCTTTGGCCCTTTTACCTATTTAAGGCTCTAAAAACTAACTAAGACCTACGAGCTACATATTTTAGGAGTGACATAGTATTTTCTCGATTCTTAACAATCTCCCCTAAGGGAGGTCACATCCTTTTACAAAAATCTTGTTGGAAACAAGAAAAGTATAGGTCACTTCCAAGTTGTAATAGTCTTAGCTCGTAGTTTGTTATATGATTAGTTTAGTAAGCTAGTCTGGCCCAAGGCCTATGGAAAGCCCGTTAAGACCCATGGTCGGCCTTGTTATGTAGTATATATACCCTCTCCATGCCTTGGAGAGGGTGGTTGGTTATTTCACTTCTTATTTTCACTCACTTAATATTATTAACATCTTTCTCTCTCTAGAAACTTTCCAACCCACTTCTCTATCTAGTTCTTGCATAATATCAAAGATTACTAGTATTCTTCAATTGGTATCAAGAGCCATAGAGTGGTGTGTTTAGTTTTTGTGTTTGTTTTTTTATTTGTGTTCAAAACCTTTACAAAGAACAAAATCTTGATTTAATATTTTTTGGCTTAAAAACCTTAAAGTTGTCATTTATCTTGTTCCTATAGGGTTAGTAACACTAGTTGTACAGATTTTTTACAAAAAACCAATCAAAAATGTGTCTTTTTGAGTTTTGAAAATTTGGGTTTCGTCTCAGTTACAACCGAACTAGTCTTGTTTGTTGGAACCGAACTAGAAGATCGAACGAGTTAACCGAACTTGTTAATCGAACCAGTGGAACCGAACGAGTGGTTTTTAGTTGGAACCGAACGAGTTGGTTTTAATTGGAACCGAACGAGTTGGTTTTAATTGGAACCGAACGAGTTGGTTTTAATTGGAACCGAACGAGTTGTTTTAGTTGGAACCGAACGAGTTGGTTTAGTTGGAACCGAACGAGTTGTCATCAGTTGGAACTGAACTAGTCAATTTTAGTTGGAACCGAACTAGTCAATTTTAGTTAAAGACGAACTAGTCATTCAGTTGGAACCGAACTAGTCATTTTTTGTTGGAACCGAACTAGTCAATTTCAGTTGGATCCGAACTAGTCATTCAGTTGGAACCGAACTTGTCAATTTTAGTTGGAGCCGAACTAGTCATTCCTTTGAGAACCGAACTAGTCAGTTTTTTGTTGGAACCGAACTAGTTGGAACCGCACCAGTTGGAACCGAACCAGTTGGAACCGAACTAGTTTTTGTTTGTGAACCAAACTAGTCAGTCTGTTAGAGAACCGAACCAATCACTTTGTTTGAGAACCGAACTAGTAACTTTCCAATTA
>BQNB010016797.1:0-71047 GCA_026074375.1 Tanacetum coccineum | reverse complement strand
ATGCTCAGCCTTAACCTTCAAACAAGTTAAACACTTACTAACATACTCAGCTATATCCTTTTTCATTCCAGGCCACCAATATCTATCTCTCAAATCATAATACATCTAATTAGCTCTTGGGTGTACAGAGTACTTTGACTTATGGGCTTCATCCATTATCAGGGCTCTCACCTTACCCTTCAAAGGTACCTATATTCGATCCAAGTAGTATAAAGTTCCATCACTTCTCTGTTCTATCATCTTATCTAAACCTTTCTGCAATACTACAAACTCATCCACAGTCTCCTTCTAAGCCGCCAGTATCCTATCTTTGATACTCGCCTAAAGGATCATATTCATAGTTCTAACTCTCTTAGGCTTTACTCTTTTCTTCCTACTTAGGGCATCAACCACCACATTCGCCTTACCAGGATGGTAGCGAATTTCACAGTCATAATCACTAAACAACTTTATCCAGCGACGCTGTCGCATATTCAACTCTTTTGACTAAATATATGTTGAAGACTCTTATGGTCCGTATAGATGACACTCTTCGTCTCATACATATAATGTCTCCAGATCTTAAGTGCAAACACAACCGCACCCAACTCTAAATCATGGGTAGTATAATTCTTCTCATGAATTTATAATGCCTAGATGCATCGCTTTCACTTTACCTCTCTGCTCAATCAAGCAGCATAGTCCTAACCCGGACGTATCACAATATACCACAAAGTCTTCTGGTCCATCGGGGAGAGCTAGAACAGGCGCATTATACAACTTATCCTTCAAAGTTTGAAATGCCAATTCTTGTTCCTCACCCCAATCGAAAGTCTTACACTTCTGAGTCAAGATAGTAAGAGGCTTAGCTATCTTAGAAAAGTTCTCAATGAACCTACGGTAGTATCCAGCCAATCTTAGAATTGAAAAAAAAAAAAAAACAAAAAAAAAAAAAAAAAAAAAAAAACAAAAAAAAAAAAAAAAAAAAAAAAAAAAAAAAATAACCACCAGAACCTCTATCTCGAGTTTGCGAGAAGGGTTGTCTTCCACATTCCTTATACATGACTTCAAATACCTCTCCACCCCCCGCTCGCCGCGTCCCCCTCATGAATCCCATAAACACTAATTTACGTCACACTAGATATAAAGAAACTGCACTTCTCTTAACTAGAATTCACACTTAGAAAACTTAGCATATAATTTCTCCTTTTTGAGCAGTCCCAAGACTAACCTTAAGTGTTCTACATGCTCTTTTCGAGTCTTAGAGTAGATTAAGATATCGTCTATAAACACTATCACAAACTTATCAAGATAAGGCCTACAAAATCTATTCATCAAATCCATGAATACTGCTGGTGCGTTAGTCATACCAAAGGGCATTGCTGTAAACTTGAAATATCCATAACGAGTTCTAAACGCAGTCTTTGGAATGTCATCCTCATGCACTCTCAGCTGATGGTATCTAGACCTAAGATCTATCTTTGAGAAAAACTACGACCCTTGCGGTTGATCAAATAGATCATCAATCTTAGGAAGTGGATAACGATTCTTAACGGTCAACTTGTTCAATTCTCTATAGTCAATACACATTCTAAAAGCGCCATCCTTTTTCTTAACGAACAATACCAGCGCTCCCCAAGGCGACGAACTTGGTCGAATGAAACCTTTGTCTTGGAGTTCTTTGAGTTGTCCCGACAACTCCTCAAATTCAAAAGGTGCCAAATGATAGGGAGACTTTGCTACCGGCGTTGCTCCAGGGATTAACTCAATTCGAAAATCAATTTCCTGAATAGGTGGTAATCCAGATAGGTCATCCGGGAATACCTTAGGAAAATCTCTAACCACAACAATTTCTTCTTGTTTCTTATCACCAGCCTTAACACCCATAAAAAATCTTGCTTTCTCTTCCGGTCTCTCTCCTAATACTCTAAGCACTTGCCGTCCGGTAGTGGTATCCTCACTACTTTCTCATGGAAAATTATTTTAGCCTTATAATTAGACAAGCAGTTCATACCTATAATCACATCAAAACTCCCATGCCCAAAAAGTATCAAATCGATGTCAAAGACATGACCCTCGATTTCTAGTTTGCAACCCTTAATAACTTTATCAATTTCTACTAACTGCCCGCTAGCTATCTCAATCTCATATCTAAAACCTAATTCGTTGGGCTCTAAGCCTAACAGAGGTATGAAAATAGTGGAAACAAAACTATAGTCGGCACCAGAGTCAAATAAAGTAGTGGCAAAATGATTGTTAAAAGTAAACGTACCCGTCACAATGTTCGGATCCTGGCGAGCTTCCTCTGCTCCCAACATGAATGCCCTACCCCTAGCCTGGTTCCTTTGGATTCCACGACTCTAACCCCCGTTATTAGCAGCAACTTAGTTTAGACGATTTTCTTCCGGTCCTTGTGCCTTATTCAATCTAGGACAAGCTGACCTGACATGGTCGGTACTACCACACTCATAACATGCCCTAACAGTTGGGTTTCTAGCACTGACAGGATTCACATTCCTCGGCATGCCTCTACAATCCTTTGCCAAATGACCCAGGTGGTTACAGTTGAAGCATGTGTGACAAGGCCCTTCGGGTGCATGGTAGGAATTGTAGGTGGTACACTTGGGCCAAGTACCCGTATTCTCTCTTCCTACAGGGTTTACGATAGTAGCAAAAGCATTCCTAGTCCTAGTCCTCTTATTATCATCCCTGCCATTCTTATCCTTGCTAGGTTCCCCCATATTTCCTCTTTTCTCAACCTTCTTAATTGATCCATTTCTCCATTCCTAACAGCCTCATCGGTCAGTGCACCAGAAATCTGCACAGCCTTCTGCATAGTCTTTGGCTCCGTTGCTGCCACCATCCCATGGATATGTGGAGCAAGGCCATACACGTATCTCTCAATCTTCCTACTTTTAGGAGTCACTAAATGTGGAACTAACCTCGCCAGCTCATGAAACCTATCAGTATACGTAGCATGGCCAACCCAGACCATGGCGTAATTCCACAACTCAGTTTCCAACTTTTGCATCTCATGACTAGGACAAAACTCTTCTATCATCATAAGCTTAAAGTCATTCCATGACATACTTACAACAACTTCCTGGCTTAGCGTGCGGATCTGAGAGTTCCACCACATTAAAGCCTTACCCACAAATGAACCAGCAATGTATTTCACTTTTTGGTCAATACTACAACCACTCATATCCTACACGGACTCCATTTTCTCAATCCATCGGGTAAGAACTACAACACCTCCCTTACCATCATATTTTCGATGGTTACAAGACTAAGAAACCCTTATATGAACAACCTACCCGGTTGCCATTCACTAACACATTCCTAACATTCTCTTGAACATTCTCATTTGACGCATTACCATTTTGATTTCCAACATTCCCTTGGTTACCAACCTGAGCTAAAATGGCAGGTAAAAGGTTTTGCAATTATTGGGTAATGATCGTTGAGAAGTCGGGTGCTCCTCCTACACCCCCATTGACTCCCTCTACATTCCTATTGACTCCCAACCCCTGGTCATTCCCTTGACCATTCAATTCATTTACACGCTCATTATTACCGCCCTTAGGCCCTCTACCCCTCCCACCTCTACCAACTCGTTCACAAAAACCGTCACTAGTTTTATTTTGACATGATCTTCTAGTTTAGTTCTTTAAAAGAAAGAAAGAGAATTTTTTAGTAGTAAAAGAGAATGGTACTTGACAAAAACAATATAATAATATAATAATATCATAATTTTTTTAACGTGAAATAGCTAAAACAACGGTTGTTTTTACATGTAGTAAACAAGAAATAGTTTATGGGTATATATATTAATATTATATGTAACTAGTGGCTCTTGTGGTATGTTTTTTAAAACGGTTCAAAACCGCTATAAAAAACCTTCTTTATTTTTTGTTACGACTCTATATAACACGGTTCAATACCACTTTAAATAATGCATTTTAACTGTTTCAAAAAACTGTTTTTGTACTAGTGTGCCAAAACATCAATTTGTTGAGGATTAACCACAATTCATCACATAATCAATTTAAGTTCTTCCAACACTTATTTTCAAACAGAAAATAAAGAATACGATACATGTGCCCACTTAGTTATGTAGCCAAATATTACCGTAACATGTAAGGGAAAATCTGCATTTCGGTGACTGTAGATGCCACTTATTTCCTTATTGTCTCTCAAAGTGGCGTCTCCGTTTATTATTCATTTCACCCTTTGAGCTAAACTTGGGGTAACATATGACTAATCCTCAACAAGGAATCTATAATTAAGGAGGTTAGAAGATTTCATGACTAACCTCCTTAAGTTTGAGCTAAACTACAACTAGCCTCTTAACTATTACACACTAATATGATAACAATAATAATGTTGGTACTTGCTTATCTCTAAGTTATCAAACACTTAAATCGATAACTTATAAGAAAATAAGCACTTAAATAAGCAATCTCAAACACCTTTGATACACTTGCAACGTAGTTTCGTTAGTCCAGAATAGGTAATGCCTGTATTTGGCTAGTGTTTACATAGTAACAGGAAACTTATGTAAGCTAGTTGCTAAACCTATAGACGAGTTTTTAAATTTAATTGTCAGCGGATTCCAATTTGGAAATTGGAATTGAACGAGTCGTTTCCAAATAGTTTTCAATATGTTGGATTACTAAGATTAGTATTTTATTATTTTAAATTTAGTTTTCTTGTTCTAGTCATAATGGGATTATATAATGGGTAAATGGCACAAAAAGGCACTAAACATATAGTTTATTTTCAATCAAAGTACTCAACTTTTTTTCTTGCACATAAAGGCGGCCAACTTTTTTTTCTAGCCGATTTAGGTTTTTTCTCACTTCTCGTTAACACACTAACTCTCACTTCGTTATATCCTTAAAATTAATGCTGATTAAAAATAAAGAGCATAAATTGACAATTATCTAAAAAGCAAAATACATAAAATCGTTTCTTTTCACCTCCATATACAGCGTACATAACATTATCCATGCAACAAGTGATGATCAAAACAATATAATTTTGTTAAAATAATTTCTTAATAAAATCCCCAAAATACCCATGTTAACAAAATCCCAACAAGTGATGATTTATATAGTTTCTTAATAAAATCATTTCTTAATCTTTTTAACAAGTAATGAGAAAAGTTAATTGTTAGCACAAAAAGCGTGTAGGGGTGAGTGTGGATCTGGATTGCTAAATGGGATGAACCAGGGTGTAGGATACGATGTTGATCTTGTACTAATCCAAGTAGTGAAGTGGCGATCTGCACAAATGAGAGTAAACTGTTAGCCTTACCGCGGGGCGGACCTCACGATTAAGCTCCGGCGTGAGAGTAAGTATACATGTTTGTCAGAGAATCAGAGAATGTCAGAGTATGTGTGTGTACTAATGATAAGACAGAATATACCTCTGTGGGGTGTCAGAGTACCCCTTTTTATAGGTGAGCCAAATATTAGGTTTTCCTGATATTTCGCGTATTTCTGTTAGTGGGCCGAAGTGCGACCCTTATTTTGATAAGGATCCGCTTGTAATCGTGTTATGCGGACGCTAACTCCCTTCCGCGGACACCTGCTGGTCCGCGGAAGATTTGTCACTTCCGACTTGCTTCTTTCGCGCCGCCCAATACGAAACTGGACTTTTCCGCGGAGAGTATTATTTGCTTGGTTGGGCCGGGGGCCCATTGTAATGATATGGCTCAGGCCCAGAGGCCTGGTACACCTATTATACGTCATCAAGTCCCCCCAGTCTAGTATTCCTTATTGCGTGCGATTCTGTTGCGTGCGGTAGGTATTACTAGACTTATGTTTCGTTACTTCCCGTGCTATTTTCTCCTTCCGCGGTTTTTTGTCTTTCCGCGACGTTTTCTTTTATTGGTTGGTAAGGCGTGGTTGACGTGGCTCATTTGTATCCTTTTATCTTCTGACTGATTTGACTGGCTAGTCTAACTTCTTAACTGTCATCACTATCTTTACTTCTTATCTTGGCCGTTGACTCGGAGGTTGTTGCCACGTGTAAACATCTAAAGGAGGTTCGTATTTACTATACCGAGGGTATAAATAGTCGGTGTGGTTTTCACTGTTTTCTTTTTCATCTTCTTCATCTATAATCGCCATTGTCAAAAAATCCTTCAAGCTCTTCAAACTTGTACCTTTTGTGTTTTGTTACGAGGAATTTTTGTCTTTCAGGTTAGGCCTTCATCCCTGTTTACTTTATCATGAGCAGTATAACAGATATTAAGTCGACACTTACCCTTAAAGCCCTAAAAAATTTCTGTGACACGTATCATATTCCCGATGAGGTGCACCCGCAAATACCTACCCCTAACCAGACGATCCATGAGATGCCTGCTGGTAAAATAGGCGTATATACTAGGTTCTTCGAGTATGCTAATTTTCGGTTACCACTTTCCACTTTCCTTGTGAACGTGCTTAAACACTATCGTATCCATATATCGCAACTTTCTGTCATTAGTGCAGCCAAGGTATCTCATTTTGAGATCCTTTGCCGTGTCCATGGTTTTGAGCCCAAGGTTGGATTATTCCATTGTTTTTATGTTAATTCTAAAAACAAAGGCTGGGTGTCGTTTGGTAAGCGCCCGGGGAACACCGCTACTTGCTATACTAAACCCTTAGATTCGTTGAAAAATTAGAATGACCGTTTCTTTTGGGTTGACGCTTTTGCTTGCCCTGCTTCTTTTCCATGGAATGCTAGCACAACTGTGTCGAAGGACCCTTTTCCTAAGTCTTCTCAATATAACGCGGAGCATTATGCTACTCTTGTTGCGTATCCGGCTCCTTTTCATAAGTATCCGGAACCATTTCTTTGTTTAGTTGGAATCAGCCGCTATTACACTTTAGATGAAAATACTTATCCTCAATTTCTGCGTGATAACAATGAGGGTGGGTGTTCATTTGTTATGTTTTGTTTATGCTATACTCTTTGATCATGTTTTCTGACTGTTTATGCCCCCTCTTTCTTTTTTTGTAGAAATGGACTTGCTTGCGTTCATACGTACTGCCGATCCAACAAAGGTCAGGATTGGTGAGAGGCAGCGTGGTGAAGATGAACCAAAACTGCTAGATACCACTGTTGGTCGCACCGTACCCTTGCTCCCGGTTGCTCCTGCCCGTGCCCAGAGTGAGCTTGACGCCAGTGTTGACAGGTTATTTGATGAAGAGGGTAGTGGTAATGAGGAGGAGCCTCATGATTCCGCTGATGGTGATCAAGGTGCTGGTACTTTAATTGTTAGTGAGGCCACGGAGGTTGTTGCCGAGGATGTGATCCCGTTGCGATCAAGACAAAAGTTAGTATGGGGGATTTAATATGTGCTTAATTACACAAATTTTATACCTAATAAAGCGAGCCTAAATGACTAAAAACAGACAAAACTGCCAAATATATGTTTGTTTTTGCATTTGTACTGTGCAGGAAACGGTTATCATACAAAAGGACGAAAAACAAAGCAAAAAACGATAAAACTGAGCACGGAATGGAAAAGTGTCAAATCCAAAGTCAAATCGAAGCCAAAGACAATCAAGGTCAAAAAGTCAACAGAAAGTCAACCCCGACAAAGTCAAAAAAAAAGTCAACCAAAAGAAGAAAACACAACTTGAGGGACCAAAATTGCCAAATCAAAAGTTGTGTGTCATGGTGGAAAACTACAAGGGCTGGAATTGCAAATTGGGTGAAGTATAACTTTAAGGGCCAGTTCTGCCAAACCCCTAAAGTTGTATCAAAAGGATTGTTTTTGCAAAGACACATATAAGGTTGAGGGGGCATTTCTGCCAATCCCTCAAACCTGTATTATTAACAAGGACGAATTTTGCAAGAATGAGATAAGAGTTGAGGGACCATAATTGCCAAATTCACAAAACTTTCACCTGTTACCTTCAAAACAGATTTTCCCGCCACTCTTTTCCCCCCTTTTTCACTCACGGGGTAATCCCCTCTCTTTTACCCTCCACCTTTGATTAAACCCTGGATAAACCTTTTCCCTCACCTCCACTACCTTCCTCAAACCCCTAAACAACTTTCCACCTTGGCAATCCTCACCATTCTCAAAATTCGATGGTCAAGATGGCATGAAATGAAGCACACTTGGATTTAATGGCTGGGATTTGTTTATGAACCCCCTCACACAACTAACACACCCTAGGAAGCTCTCACAAAGAAAACACAAGCTGCAAGTTCAAGAAATGAAGAATTCGGCTATAAAAGGACCCCTTTGTAGCTCATCTTATCATCTTAGCTTATTGTAGTTTAATTGTCATTTAAATTAAGTCATTTTTAGCTTATTGTACTTTCTCTTTCAGTATTGTACTCTTTTCAAAAGTTTAATGAAAATTTGAGGTATTTAAGTTAAATTTCAATCTTTAAATTCCAAGTGTTAAGTTGTTAAATTGTGTTAAAGTGAGTTCAAAAAGCTCTTAGTATAGCTTATTTATAAGCTGTCTTCATTGAGTAAACTAAAAAGTTAAGTAGAAAATACAAAAATCAAGAAAAATCTCCCAAAATTACCACAGCTTATAATTTGGATGATAAGCCGGATATGGATGGGCTTATGGACTCACTAGCTTGTTAAACACAAGCTAGAGCTTTGTTGATTAAGCTCTAATGAGCATTGATAGCCTTGTTTAGAGCTAAGGCTTTTGTAAGTCTCTTTTCTTTGATTTTAAGCTTATTTAACTGCATTTGCTTATTTTCAGCTTAATTGTGCTTATTTTCTTTTTCATTATGCTTATGGATGCTTATTATTCATGTACAAGCTTTTGTCTTTGAGACCCTTGGCCTAAATCTCCTTAAAACAGCTTAAAAAAATTTGCAAGTGACCTCTTTGGTCTTACCTGTAATGATCACTCTTATTGAGTGTAGTAGATCACTAAATAAACAATTACCAAGCCTATAAGAGCTTGGACTAAATTTTAGCAATCACACAAAGGATAAATCTCCCCTGGCATTGACATATGAAAAATAAGCTTCAAAATGTTTTAGAATACAAACTAAACCTCAAACCTTTTTTTAAAACTTAATCATCTAGGAAAACTCAGCTGTCCATAATGAAAACACAAAATGACTTTGACTTTTTAAGGTCAAATAGGCTTAAACCAAACACTCCTTTCAGACTTGATAGATTTATATTAAGCTTTGAAAATGAATTCTAACTTATAAACTTTTTATACCAGATAATATTTAGCTTAAAACAAGTTTAATGAACACAAATTAACAACTAAATTAACTAAAATTTAAGAATTAAAACTATGCTACTATATTTTTGGTTTTTATGGATTTTATGACAGAATTAAAAGGACTATAATCTACTACTATAAAGCTAAAGACAGATTGAGATTTATAACTAATAAGCACAAATAAAGAGCAATAAGCACAATTAAGCAACTATATTAAGCAAATGAGCAGATCTAAACTAATAAGCAATTATAAAGCAATTAAACTAGAATTTAAAGACAAGGAAAGTAAAAGAAGGACTTACAAGTAGCTTCAGCCAAACAGAAGCTTAAAGGCTCAATTGAGCTTATCATCTAGTATTGATTATCCATGTTGGATAAGCAGTGATGTCCATAGGTAGCCTCTCTTTTTGCTCTTCTTCCATTAGTTAAATCCAATAAGTTCAAGGTACTTAGCTATTTAAAGATTTAGGTATAAAAAAATACAACTTGAGCCATTTATTGGCTTAGAGACTTAATAAGAGCTTTCTAAAGAGGGCTTTATGAAACTTTAGCTTTAACAATTTAAAGGGAAAATGAGGAGCTTATGTTAGAAAAAACAATGAATAAACTTATGGACAGTGGAAATTTGTATTTCATTTAATATAAAAGCTGTTTACATTACTTGCAACAGGAAAATTAAAAAAGGGCTTTCTAAGGAATAATAAGCTAAAAAACTAGGAATTAGCTTAATTAAAAACTAAATAACTATTTAAAAAATTCTTAACCCGTGTGTGTGTGCGGTCGAGAGTGAAGCTCTATTTTATTAGGCTCTCAATAGATCACTTTAGGCACTGCTTGCATCTTTACGCTCCCTCTCAATCTTAGCCAATCATTCCATCAATCATTTGAGAGTCATTTTGAGCCGTTTGATCAAATTCCATCTCACACGGATTGCCAGCATGGCAATCCGTGATGTGACACTTTGTGTTACATCTCTGAGTGGTTATAGTGTAAAAATCATAATCTCTTGTGCTTTCCCCTCTTCGACATGGCTTCTTTGCTTGAGTGAACCAATTAAAACCCTTGAGATTTAATAAACTTATCCCTGTCATCTTATTATACCTTACTTGAATTGTCGTCTTTGACCCTCAATTTTGAAAAGCCCTTTGTTTTAACCTGTGGGCAACTCGGGACGATGAATGAACAGTAATTGTACTTTTTGCACCCATTTTAACTGTCACAGGGTAAATTATATTTAAACTTTGGGACTTTGGCAATATCAGCCCCCCTCTTTTTGTATTTCTTTGTAGTGAAAGTGTAGGAGTAAAGTAACTTTCAAACTAGGCAAAACTGGCCCTTAGAGTTTTATTAAAATGGGATTGGGCTAGGGTTTGGGCTTATGTTTTGGGCTTTTGGATCCGGGTAAGGTATTTAAGGGTTTAAGGCCCATTTAAGGGTTAGGGACCATTTATGTAACTTTTGGAAAGTTGAGGGACTTAAATGGTAATTGTGGGTTTTTGTCTTTTTATGGTTGACTTTTGTTGACTGAGAATTGACCAAGAGTTGACCACAGCTTTGACTTTTTGACTTTTCCTGCTTTTGGCTTTGCATCTCTGGCTTCTCTTGTGCTCTTCCGTTTCTCGTGTCCGTGTTTGCCCATTTTTGACGGTTTTCTTGTGATTTTTGTCTTATCCGTACCTGCATACACAAAACACAAAAACAAGCATATCTTTGCCATTTTTAGTTTGTTTTGGGTCATTTAGGGTCATTTTTGGTATAAACAGATATGTGTATTTTACACTTATCAAAATTCCCCAAACTAAACGATGAAAATATTCTACTCTTTTCCCTTTTTCATCACTTTTTTTTGTTTTCCTCCTACTATTCTTACTACTCTTTCTCTCTATCGATTGGTCTTCCAGTTGGTTTGTTTTATCAGTGTCCTCACGCAATATTACATGCCTTATAACCAAATACCTCGAAACTTCCCCAAACTAAACCTTTGAAAAGTAGCAAATATTTTTGTTGAGAGAGCTAAGAGATCACAAGTTATAAAACACCCGATTTCCCATTTTCAAAACTTTTTCTCTTTTTATGATTTTTCTTGATATATTCCTAACTACAACTTATTTGTGTTGACATAATGTATTGTTTTCATTACCTCATTGGTAACTTTAAGGATCATAGAACAAAAAGCACAATTAAGTGTCTTAAAAGATAAATTCATCATTCCCGATTTTTCACTTTTCCCATGCTAAGCTTAAAAATAAGATCACCGTTAAGTGCGAGCTAAGATGCTAAGACTACTTATAATTACAAATGTGAATTTCTCTTCCCGACATATATATCATATATTTAAGTGTGTGTGTTCTCAAAAATTAATTTAAACCATTAAATCCACATATTTAGATAGTTGAAATCCGACCAAGCTTTTTACAACCTGGGACTTTTGGGCTAATAGTGTTAATCACTTTAGTAAGAATTCACAACTCAAAGCAACATAAACCTCCTTAGCTAAGATATCGTTGGTTCACTTTGTATCCCTATTAATGACTTTCTTCTCTAGAATCCCACCGTTCATGGGTAAGTGGCTAAGGACTTTGACACCCCATCGGAGAATAATAATCTGAACGCATGGAACTTCGATGAAAAGACTTGTAGGATTTGCAAAAACCTTAGTTCAAAAGAATACCTTGGTTTTTTAGAAAAGGAAACTTTTACTATTTATTTTCTAACTTGCAACATTATTATTATTATTTACATTATTAGGCTAGGAACCGGTATCACTTTTCTTTCGACGACACATCGGCCACGCCTCCGACAAGAGCTCAAGTGTACTTATTATGATAACAACCCTATAGTAATGATGCAATAACTCTATCCTTTCTTTCGATTTGTCCACATCGGGGATGCGAACCGGGACAATGCCCATGTACTTTATTGCGATGGAGTTTTATATTAATTATTAACACTCTAAAGTATTTTAACTTGCCATTCCTTTTATTCAAAAAATACCACCCACACCCCCCCCACTTTATATATATTTTTATTTTTTTTATTTTTAATATATATTAATTCAACACTTTATTTTTGCAAATAGAAAAATTTCTTTTTAGAAAACTAAAGTATAAACTGAACTTAAAATTCTTATTTACAAATGATTAGCTATTATTATCGATAAAGCTTTTTCTCTAAATATGTTGAATTACCGTACTTTTAAGAGTTAAACTCTAATTTGTAAAAAATTTAAAGAGAACACGTATAATTAATCATTGTAAGAACTCCGGGGAAGGAAAAACAACAAGTTATTTCTTACTAAGCTCTTTAGTTTTTCCAAATAAACTTTGTTTAGCATCATTAATTCTTAATCACTTTATAATCTTTATTCTTTGCCATTAAAATCTCTTTAAACAGATATTCGCAAATACTTTGCCTTATATAAAATCCAACTCTAGCTATTAAAAATTACTTGAGATTAGCACAAGGTTTTCATTTACTAATGATTTTCAAGTTCTAGCATGTTTAAATTTCTACATGAGATAGCATAAACTATCGTCATTTAATTGTTAAAGGGTAAAAGCTAGAACTCAACACGTACATCGGGTCGAAATTTATTCTTAAGTTCTTCCAACTGGTAAACTTACATTTGTGTTTAACACTTATTATTCCAACTACTAATATTTTTTATTTTTTCATTTTTTTTTTTCTACAAATAAGATCTTAAAAATTTAAAAATTTTTTGCTATTTTTGTGGGAAAACGGGTACGTGAGAACAAAACAATAAGATGGCAACATCCAAATCGTAGGATTCCCTCCTCCAAACTAAAACGGAAACATTGTCCTCAATGTTTAAGGCGGAGGCCTCTATGAAAATCTAAGGTGTTTATGAATTATGCAAAGATAAACGTGAATCGATAAGATGAAAGGATATCGGATCTCCCTAAACTAATTTCAAACAAAGGATAGGAAGCTCGAGTGAAACGGGACACAACACCGAACACGAGAGGCTTTAAAAATTGTTGGTTCAATCTGCAAATTACAAACAAAACAAACAAACAAATTGAAACACGGTAGTGGGCTAGCCTCAACACATCACAACACATTATTATTTAGAAAGAAATAGAAAAATGGATAGGCATGGGGTGAACTCCCACAAAGCGGCTTGTTTTTTGTCACCAAGTCGCAAGCTCGACTCGATACCTTAAATTAATGGTTCACTTTAGGGAGAGCCAAATTGGAAAAAGAAAATCTCAATCAGCTTTCATTAATGTTTGGACAAACATTACAGCAATATGAAAAGTTCCATACTGATGGAGGAACGGCTCCTAAGTGAAGATGCCGGGTGGTCAAATTGTATCTCTTTTTTGAGTGGAGGAAGTATGGGAGAACCTCAGGGTAGGTTACAAAATAGGAGAAAAGTACGAATGTAATTGTGAAGAATCGTCCTCTTCAACATTAGAAAATATTAAATTTTCACCTCCCCACGGAGGTAAAAAAATCATCTTCGTTAAGCTCATCAACATTGTTCTTCACGGACGTATCGGGCTCAACGTCAAAGGTAAAATGATTATACTCAGCAAGGGGAACAAGATCTATAGTTAAGCAATTCTTCAAGTTAAAAGATGTCCCCTTCTGATAATAGTCACTTTCAACACACGGTCGGTGTTGTTGAATTATCTAAAGCAAGAAATATGTCGATCTCCTCCATAAAAGGGTCACTATCCTCAACGGGGATAGGAGATGGAGAAAGAGACTCATTGTAGCCATTAGAATATTCAGAATTAGATTCTTCCGGAGGTCGAGGAAGAGAAAATTCATCAAAAATAGAATCGATCTTTGTAGAATCAATCGGAGAGTCACGATTTAGTAGAGATTCTAAAAGATCCGATTCGGCGTTAAAGCAACGTTTATCAATTCCCGGTGGAATTGGAATGACAACATCTAAATCCTTTTGATTAGGAAGAATTTTCTCATTAGTGATAATTTCATCGTCAAGATCGTAAAGAGGATTGGAGAAATATTTAAATTCATCCTTTTGAATTTCCTCTTCGGATAATGACTCATCATCACTAGAGAAATCGTCGTTAGAATCGAAAAGAGGATTAGAAAAAGTCATGAAATGAGATTCTGGTGAATCATCATTAATGGGCACATCACACTCACTTTCACCATCAGATAAATCCGCGGACTCACTTGGGTTTTGGACAAGGTTCTCAACACTAGACTTTATGAATTCGTCCGATTCCGTTTCCGGAATTGTGTCAAGATGCTCATCCTCCATTATGAGAGAGTCTTCGGGCTCTTCGGATGGTAAGTCGGGTGTGATTGCTTTAGACGTAGAATATCGAGCAATAATATCTCCTAAAGGAATATAATCATCCTCGTCGACAAAAGGAATAGAAAGCATGTAACGACGGGCAGCAGAATACTTTTCTTCTTCGTAAGCTTGCTCCTTTTTTCGAACTTTGCTACCCCATTCATTAAAATCTTGCTCAAGTTTTTGAATTGTAATCTCACAAACTCTCTCATATTCTTCATCAATCTTCTCGCCTCGAAATCTTTTAATACCCAAATTATTCGTGATTTCTTTAATTTTGTAATCAACCAATTGCTGCTCATGCCTCATTTCCTCAATACTCATATTCTCTTTAGCCGTTTGTTCTTTCGCAATTCGCTTTTTTAATTCCTTTACATTCTTTGATCTCAGTTTATTTCTTCAAGCTCTTCAAAAAATCTTTATCAAGGGCTTCTTGACATCGAGGGAAGTCCTGCGGGGGTTTGTGTGGGTGGTCAAAAAACCGGTATAATCATAACTCGGATTAGGTTCATAGTAAGTTTCATTGATCGGTTGACATTGATAACTATATAGTGAGGACCCCCGCAATTTGCACAACAAAGATTTTGTTGAGAATAACTTTGAGAATTTTGTGGAAAATAATTATCATTAAAGTTTTGATTGTAACACGGCTCCTGTTCATAGACAAACGGGAAACTGTGGTGGACAATCCTAACCCATAATGAGAATTATTTCCCACATACTCACACAATGTAAGTCTCAAAACTTGGTTGTGGAGGTAGGTAAGAAAAATTTGGAGAATTATCGAAAGAATTAGGGTTTGGATCATAAGCGAATGAATTTTCAGCTTTAGAAAGCGCATTGATGAAACAAATCCATCATCAAGCTTGTTTCCACACCAACCGCACGAGCATCGTCGACAAAGTATACCATCTAACGGATCACCGCATAAATAGCAACTAAGTCCGTTATATGACATGTCGAAGAATTAAACGTTTAAGAGGATAAGAAAAAAGAATTAAATGGATAAGAAGAAAAAGAAGATTATTTTTGGTTTTTTCGATTCTTTAAACATAACATTATTGTTATATACTTATATAATAATAATAATTTATGGACAAAACGAGAGACAACTTAAACCAAATAATCAAACTTACTTCAACGGTAGCTCTTAAAAATTTTTTTCTTAGGTGAGTCGTTTCCTCGAAGTTGACACAAATGGCAGTTTTTGAATCTTTTGTTTCGATTTGGGGAAACTTTTTCATGTTCACCGGGCCCAGGAACTTATTTATTGATAATACCTCATATATGAAGGGTATTATATGTTGGTGTTTCTTTTACAAACTTTGTGTATTTTATTTCTTTTTTAAGGACAATTTTTTTTTGTTTTTTTTTATATTTTAATATGATAATTATACTAAAAAGAAAAGAAAATATTTTTTTACTTTTTATATTTTATTTTTTTGGATTTTTGAAATATTTAACAAAAATGAAACTTTCGAGGACGAAATGATCAAACAAATAAAACCAAAATTTTCCTACAAAACGAATCTTTAACTACAATGTACCACCCTGGCAGCGTCCCAAAAATTGCTACACAATAAAATAAATAATATATTACCACAAGAGCAATTTAAGAAAAATTCCATAAGGAAATTTCACCTCTTATAAGATATATATATATATAATAGTTTATTATATTAAAGGGAAGTGTATGATCACAGGGTCGTTCTCCAACGACTTGTAAAATTGAAACCTTGCTTAAGTTTGGATTTATGATTTGAATAAGAGAAAGGATATTTTTGAGTATCTATAACTACTAAATAAAAGCAACAATCAATTAAAAGCAATTAAACACTTAAACTAATTAACGGGAAACAAATAAAACGCTACAAATAAGACCATTTTATCAACTAAATTAACTCCTAATATGCATAACTAAAGATATCTAAAACTAAATTAGGACAATAAGGAATTTTTAGATATATAAGTAAAATCATTTTTTTGATTTTTTTTTAATATATTATGAATTTAAAACTATTTTATTCTATTGTAAATCCTAAAAATTATACTAAATAATTCCTAAAAAAATTCAAAAAAATGACTTTCTACTTTAGAAAAGTATAAAATATCATATAAACTCAGAAAATATTTTTAAAATTAAAATTTCCTATTTTTTAACTTAAAATTTTAAAAACTCAAAAATGAAAATTAAAATCTAAAAGGTGTAAAATGGTTTTGACTGATTGTTAAACTAAAGGTATTCAATTCTAATGCAAAAAAACTATTTTTTTGAATTTTTTTTAAACTTTTTCTATTTTTTTCATGAATATTCTAAAATTAAACTTTCTCGAAAAAATGATAAAAATTTAATCTACTTTATGAAAAATACCAAAAAAATCAGGAAAAGTTAAATAGTAAACTAAAGAAGATAAGAAAATAGAACCATGATTCAAGATTATCTAATAAGATGGGAAAACTTAATGCAAACGGGCTAGGCTTTTAAAAGAATTTTAGAAAAAAGGAAAACGTTTGTATAAAGATTAAAAAGAAAAGGATGTTGAGAGTATGAGCTTATTGTAGCAATGATGTTAAGGCGTGTGTGTTATGTGCAAGAGGTCGTGGGTTCAAGTCTGGCAACCCTATTTTTTGCATTTCTTTTATTTTCACTTTTTGCAAAAACTAAATATTGAGACTTAAAGAAAACCTAATTTATAGCACTTTTTGTAAAAACAACATAAACTGAAACTCACTAATAAGCTCTAAAATAGCTTATGAAAAAGTTGTTTCAGAAACTAAGGTTTAAAAGAACAATAAGCTAGTTTTGACCTAATTAGCTTTGCACAAGTTTATATAAGTATTTTTCTCAAACCCAAAAGTGTCTAGAATCCTTAATGATGTGCATAAGCTAAATTTGATAAGTAATTAAGTTACAAACACTTAACCCTAGCTGAATTTGAAGATCAAAAAGGAAAACTCAATAATGAACTCAAAAAGCACAAAATCTACTTAAGCTAAAAAGCTAATTCAGAACTCTATCTTATGAAAAAATAGTTAATCTATATATATAGACTATGAAAAAACCTAAATGATAAAAATCTTTTCTATAAAGACTTCAAAATCAAAATTTTAAAAAGTTAAACTCTTATCTACTACTATTTTTTGGCTTTTTTGGATTTTTAATGACTTTTGACAGCAAATTTATTCTATAAATTTAGCTAAGAAATGTAAAATAAAAGCTAAACTTCATTAAGCTATTACTAAACTATAAGCAACTACAATTTTAGATCCTAAAGCCTACCTTAACTATCCTAAATGAAACCTGAAATGATAGCAGTGGTAACTTTGGTTACCACTACTAGCACAAATAAACAAAAGCCAAAACCAATTTGCAAGTGACCTCTTTGGTCTTACCTGCAATGATCACTCTTATTGAGTGTAGTAGATCACTAAATAAACAATTACCAAGCCTATAAGAGCTTGGACTAAATTTTAGCAATCACATAAAGGATAAATCTCCCCTGGCACAGACATATGAAAAATAAGCTTCAAAATGTTTTAGAATACAAACTAAACCTCAAACCTTTTTTTAAACTTAATCATCTAGGAAAACTCAGATGTCCATAATGAAAACACAAAATGACTTTAACTTTTAAGGTCAAATAGGCTTAAACCAAACACTCCTTTCAGACTGATAGATTTATATTAAGCTTTGAAAATGAATTCTAACTTATAAACTTTTTATACCAGATAATATTTAGCTTAAAACAAGTTATGAACACAATTAACACTAAATTACTAAAAATTTACGAATTAAATACTATGATACTATAATTTTTAGTTTTTATGGATTTTATGACAGAATTAAAAGGACTATAATCTACTACTATAAAGCTAAAGACAGATTGAGATTTATAACTAATAAGCACAAATAAAGAGCAATAAGCACAATTAAGCAACTATATTAAGCAAATGAGCAGATCTAAACTAATAAGCAATTAAACTAGAATTTAAAGACAAGGAAAGTAAAAGAAGGACTTACAAGTAGCTTCAGCCAAACAGAAGCTTAAAGGCTCAATTGAGCTTATCATCTAGCTCTAGCTTATCCATTTGGATAAGCCAGTGATTGTCCATGAGAGCCCTTCCCTTTTTGGCTCTCCTTCCATTAGCTAAAATCCAATAAGTTCAAGGTACTTAGCTGTTTTAAAGGTTTAGGTATATTAAAATCAAACTTGAGCTCAATTATTAGCTTAGAGACTAATAAGAGCTTTATAAGAGCTTATGAACTTTAGCTTAACAATTAAAGGAAAATGAGAGCTTATGAGTAGAAAACAAGAGAACTTATGACAAAGTGAATTTGTATTTCATTAATATAAAAGCTGGTTTACATTACTTGAAAGAAAATTACAAAAGGCTTTTAAAGGAAAATAAGCTAAAAACTAGAATTAAGCTAAAATTAAAAACTAACTAACTATTTAAAAATTCTCCTTCGTTGTGTGTGTGAGAGTGAGCTCTATTTATAGGCTCTTATAGATCCTTAGGCCTTTATTGCATCATACGCCCTATCAATCTCAAGCCAATAATTCCATCAATCATTTGAGAGTCATTTTGAGCCGTTTGATCAAATTCCATCTCACACGGATTGCCAGCGTGGCAATCCGTGATGTGACACTTTGTGTTACATCTCTGAGTGGTTATAGTGTAAAAATCATAATCTCTTGTGCTTTCCCCTCTTCGACGTGGCTTCTTTGCTTGAGTGAACCAATTAAAACCCTTGAGATTACATAACTATCCTTGTCATCTTATTGTACCTTACTTGAATTGTCGTCCTTGACCTCAATTTGAAAAAGCCCTTTGTTTTAACCTTGTGGGTAACTCCGGTCGTTTGCAATGAATTTTAATTATTTAAATTCTTTTATTGATTGTATGATGTTGTGTGATGTTATTTGATTTAATAATTGAACTTTTAAATTTAATGATTGAAATGTATTTTGTACTATTAATTAAGATGAAATATATATTGAAAATTTTATTAATGTATGAATGAATTTAATAAAATTATTTATGAAAAAAAATGAATTTTGTTATTTATGCATAATTAATAATTTTAAATTTATTAATATATAAATTTGTTAAATAAAAAATGAAAATGATTATATGAATGATTTATTGATGATAATTAAAATTTATAATTATATAAATCAATGAAAATTGATTGATGTATTTGAATATTTTATTTTTTAGTATGTGTTTAATTTTTTTATTTTAATTAAAATGATATTGAAATGAATTTGATGTAAAAAATGATTAAAATGATATTGATAATGATTATATTTTTTGTTGAATGTTTTTAGTTTGATGAATGAAATAATTTGAATGAATGATAAAATATCAAAATGGTATAAAAATTTGAAAAATTAATCATTTGAAAAATGAGAAATTATGAAATGTGAATGAATTGAAATGAAATGAAAAATATTTGAATATGTAAATTTATTGATGAACAAATTTATTGAAAAAATCCCCCCCCCCCAAGCAAAAAAAATTTGTGTAAAAAAATAAAATTTTTGAATATATTTTATTCAAATGGGTGATTAATATATTTAAATGTAATAATTTATGAAATGTATTAAAAAATTGTTGAAAGTAAATAAATGTTTTATTATGAAAAATATGAAAAATATATGATGAAAATATTGATGAATGATAATGATTGAAATATTGAATTTATGAAAAAAATTTATTACTGAAAAGAAAATATGAAATTTGTATATGAAATGATGAAAAGTATTGTGATTTGATGTTGATTGCATTTTGATGATAAGATGAATTTGGGAAAATGAAAGAATAATAAATATTTATGTAAAATTTGATTTTTTAGAATTGATAAAATTGATTTTTTGTGTGTAAATTTTGAATTTTTTGAAATGTAATTTTGTGAATAAAAAAAATTTGAAATATATTGAATTGAATTATTGATGAATTATTTATGTATTTTATGATGAAAATTTGTGATAATAATAATAAATTTTTTTATAAAAATAATAAAATTAAAATATTTGAATTAATTGATTGATTATATATAATTTTTAAAATAAAATTTTTTTATAAATGTATATAATTCCCCTCCATTATCAATACAAAATATATTTTTGATTTTGGTTATATGGTTTTTTATATAACTGATATTGTTTTGATTTAATTGAATTGAATAATGATGGAGTGTGAATGAATGAATGAAATTGAAAAAATTGATGAAATTGATTTATGTTTGAATAAATATTTAAAAATTATATTAAATTTGAATGTATTGAATTTAAAAATTGGATGTAATGGTATTTTGTTATTTTTTGATATATTGAAATTTTGATGAATTGGAAATGACTAATGAATTATGAATAAAACTTTGATTGGTGAAAAAAATATGAAAATGAAAATGAAATATTTTGTTTTTTTGATTTTTTGTTGAATTTTAAAATGAATTAATGAAAATTAAAATTGAAATAATGAATGATGTTGTTTATGTTTTTAATTTGAAACTTATGAATGAAAATGTTAAATGAAAAACTTTTAAATCTCTTGTATCCTTTCATCTTCTGACTGATTTGACTGGCTAGTCTAACTTCTTAACTGTCATCACTATCTTTACTTCTTATCTTGGCCGTTGACTCGGAGGTCGTTGCCACGTGTAAACATCTAAAGGGGGTTCGTATTTACTATACCGAGGGTATAAATAGTCGATGTGGTTTTCACTGTTCTCTTTTTCATCATCTTCATCTATAATCGCCATTGTAAAAAAATCCTTCAAGCTCTTCAAACTTGTACCTTTTGTGTTTTGTTACAAGGAATTTTTGTCTTTCAGGTTAGGCCTTCATCCCTGTTTACTTTATCATGAGCAGTATAACAGATATTAAGTCGACATTTACCCTTAAAGCCCTAAAATTTTTATGTGACACGTATCATATTCCTGATGAGGTGCACCCGCAAATACCTACCCCTAACCAGACGATCCATGAGATGCCTGCTGGTAAAATAGGCGTATATATTAGGTTCTTCGAGTATGCTAATTTCCAGTTACCGCTTTCCACTTTCCTTGTGAACGTGCTTAAACACTATCGTATCCATATATCGCAACTTTCTGTCATTAGTGCAGCCAAGGTATCTTATTTTGAGATCCTTTGCCGCGTCTATGGTTTTGAGCCCACGGTTGGATTATTCCGTTGTTTTTATGTTAATTCTAAAAACAAAGGCTGGGTGTCATTTGGTAAGTGCCTGGGGAACACCGCTACTTGCTATACTAAACCCTTAGATTCGTTGAAAAATTAGAATGACCGTTTCTTTTGGGTTGACGCTTTTACTTGCCCTGCTTCTTTTCCATGGAATGCTAGTACAATTGTGTCGAGGGACCCTTTTCCTAAGTCTTTTCAATATAACGCGGAGCATTATGCTACTCTTGTTGCGTATCCGGCTCCTTTTCACAAGTATCCGGAACCATTTCTTTGTTTAGTTGGAATTAGCCGCTATTACACTTTAGATGAAAATAATTATCCTTAATTTGTGCATAATAACAATGAGGGTGGGTGTTCATTTGTTATGTTTTGTTTATGCTATACTCTTTGATCACGTTTTCTGACTGTTTATGCCCCCTCTTTTTTTTGTAGAAATGGACTTGCTTGCGTTCATACGTACTGCCGATCCAACAAAGGTCAGGATTGGTGAGAGGCAGCGTGGTGAAGATGAACCAAAACTGCTAGATACCACTGTTGGTCGCACCGTACCCTTGCTCCCGGTTGCTCCTGCCCGTGCCCAGAGTGAGCTTAACGCAATGTTGACAGGTTATTTGATGAAGAGGGTAGTGGTAATGAGGAGGAGCCTCATGATTCCGCTGATGGTGATCAAGGTGCTGGTACTTTAATTGTTAGTGAGGCCACGGAGGTTGTTGCCGAGGATGTGATCCCGTTGCGATCAAGACAAAAGAAACGAAAAACTATTGTTGATGCTGGCGAACCTTCTCATCCTGCCAAGAAGTTAAGAGACGATCATGGGGCCCCTGGTGGGCCTTCCGTGGCCGGTAAGTCTAGGTCAGCGGTTCAGAGGTTACTTGCCGGGGCAGTATTGAATGCTGAGGTTAGGGGTGGACCCGTTCTGACCTTACCTTTTGTTACATCCTCTGTGTCCGCTACACCAGAGCGTGAAGACGAACATCTTGCTGACTCTGTAACTGGTCTTAACCTCCGGACCATCTGTGCTTCGCAAAAGTTTGTTATCTCTTTAGATTCTTCCCATCATTCCGGTGCTAACATTGCGGAAGCTGAAGTTGATTCTATTGCCAGGTCCTCTGCTCCTATCATTGCGACTGTTGTGACTGCGACTGCTGATGTTGCTACAACTACTAAAGAAGCACCTGCTAAAGAAGCACCTGCTAAAGAAGCACCTGCTAAACCTTCTTTATTTGCCCTTGGTTCATCTTCAGCTGGCGGACTGACCCTGCCCCCGGTGGCTTCTCGGATGTTTCTGGTAGTGATTATCTTGTTGGTGGCATCCGCACCGTCGTTGATCCTGAGTTTGATCTTCAGAAGGTTTATGTTCCGTAATGGTGTGTTACAAATGGGTCTTGTCTCGATGATGGTCGCGTCTGCCGCGAAATGTTAGATGAATTTGCCCCTCCAAAATTTTTTGCATCAATCCGTGGCATGGAGCATGATCAGATTTTTACCGAATTCAATGTTGGTACAACCCACCAAATTTATCTGAGCACTGAAGTGAGAATGCGTGCTGAATATAACATTAAAGAGAAGAGAAGACTGAAGGCTGTTGCCGAGGAGAAAGATATGTTGTTGAAGACCAAAGGTGAAGAAATTGACATTCTGAGTGCACAGTTGCTTTTGAAAGAAGCGGAAGCCATCCATCTTCGTGCTGAAGCTTCTAGATTCGGGGTTGTTGAGAAATCTCTCCGCGATGAGGTGAAGTATTTGAAAGAGCGTAATGCTGCCCTTGAGGAGGAAAAGGGGATATTGAATGTGAAGGTAGCAGATCTTACAGCTATGGTTAAAGTCAGAGAGCAAGAGGCTGCTAATTCGGACGCTCTTGTCACAGCTGTTAAATTGCAGAATGATAGTCTTGCTGATCAGGTATATTCCCTTACACTTAAATTATTATTATTATTATTATTTTCTTATTTTTCGTATGACTTGCATGTGCATGCGCTGGAAGCTTCTTCTGCTGGACTTCAGGAAAAGGTCACGACATACGAGAAGTTTGTTGATCAACTTGAGAAGTTCTAAGATGACAAAATAAAGGAGATTAATGATAAACTTGAGAAACTGGACGCTGATGTTGTTGCGATGGTCCTTCACCTGGAGGAGAAATTTTATCCGCACCTTTTGAATACCATTGCCAGTCGTCGATGGCTTCTGACTCACGGTATGGAGCTTGCCATTGCCAAATGCTTGAATTCTACGGAGTATCTCTCCGCTCTTGGGGCAGCAATTGGTAAGGCTATTGAAAAAGGCATGCAGGAAGGATTATCCGCAGGTATTACTCACGGTATTAAAGGTAGGACTTTGACTAATATTATCGCATATAATCTGTCTGCGAAAGCTGATTATCTTGCCGCTTTGCATCATCTTCAAAGTGTTAATTTTTCCTTACTTGCGGAACTAAAATCCAACAAAGATGCTAGCACAGAAACTATCATGAATCTTCTTCGGTTGGAGGATCATCTTGCTGATAGGTTGGGTCTGACTGCGTCGCAGCCTCGTGTTGACTAGTTGATGGTTCTGATACATCATTCTCCGGATCATCGTGTAATTGGGGCTTCTGCTTTGTCACTATCGCTGGATGTTTCTAACTTCAGGGTTCAGAAGATTAAGGAAAACCTTGCTAACCGTGTATCAGCACTTCGTAACGTTTTTATTCCTTTATCCGAGCCTTTATCTGTTACATCTTTGACTGGTACAGAGGGTACTTCAGCTGTTGTAGCTGTCCCTACTGGAACTACCATGGCGTTATCTGTCACTTTTGCTTCTGCAAGCATTGTTCGCCCCATTTCCACAGATGATTATGAAATCGTACAAGTAGATGGCCAAAGGGGTGGAGGTACGGAAGACCAGATTGGGGGTAATAATGTTGACCCCTTCCCAAGTGTTGATGATGTGGACCTGAACCTTCAGTAGCTTGCTGGTTTGTTTTGCCTTTGTTGTTTTATGACCCTTCTTGTTGCGGCCCTTCTTAAGTGATCAATTTTTCTAAGTGTTTTTGTCCTCCATATGCCGTGGTCGTCTGTAACCTTTTTGAGTGCGGTGAAAATGTACTTGTATAATTTTGGATAATTTAGTTAAAGTTTTTGTTACAATATTATGATTATATGTAATCTTGCTTGAATATTTATGGGTTATTCTCCCTTTGTTGCTATCTTTTGATATCACTGTTTTGCTTTTGTGATGATAGACTTAGTGAAGCGTTCATGGAACACTTTTAGTATTGGGCTTGCAATGCCTCTTACATACTTGAGTGAATTGTCAGGTTACTCATCCTTTTGTTATACGGAACAACATTAATTGGAACGTGCTCAATTGCGTGCGCGTCTTAATCACAAGCATAATAATTTCGTACAGTAAACAACAGGAATTTAAAATAAAAGTTGTAAAGGTATCTAGGCTCCACTTTTTTTTATTAAAGTTTCAAATGAAAAAATTACAACGCATGATTGAGATAGATTGGAATGCATTACCCCCACTGCGAAGTCCGCATGGGTAGATTGCTTACATTTTGTGCACGTAACACTTCTTGAGGTTGCTGACATTCCATGTCCGCGGAAGCTCCTTTCCGTTGCGGTCTTTTAGCCTGTACGATCCCTTCCCAAGTGCTTCTGTGACTTCGTATGGGCCTTCCCACTTGGGTCCTAGCTTCCCGATATCTTTTGCGCGGCTTGCTTTGTTGTTACGGTATACCAAGTCTTCTGGCTTAAAGCTTGTGTTTCGAACTTTGGCATTGTAGTATTTTTCCATTTGTCTCTTGCTCTTTGCCTCTATTATGGTTGCTTGCTCTCGCTTTTTTTCTAGTAGCTCTAAGTTGATTTGCAATGCTTCATCATTTTTGGCCATGTCTAATTCTGCTGTCCTGAATGTGGGCATTCCGATCTCTGCCGGGATGACAGCTTCCGTTCCGTAAGTCAGTGAGAACGGAGTGTCTCCGTTACTAGATTTGACCATGGTTCGGTGTGCCCAAAGGACGTGAGAGATTTCTTCCATCCAGTTCTTGTTGTCTTTTCCCAGCCTTGCTTTTATTCCCTCCCCCAAACTCCGGTTTGCTCTTTCTACCAGTCCGTTTGTCTGGGGATGCTTTACGGAGGCAAAATGCTGTTGAATGCATAATTTTTCACACCAGTCTTTGAATGGGTTGTCTCGGAATTGCTTCCCATTGTCGGATATGATTTCTCCCGGAAGACCGAATCTGCACACGATGTTTTCCCATACAAACTTTTTTACTTGGTTTCCTGTGATAGTTGCCACTGGTTTTGCTTCTATCCATTTGGTAAAGTAGTCCATGGCCACTATTAGAAATTTGACTTTTCCAGGTCCTTCCGGGAAAGGTCCAGCTATGTCGATACCCCATTTGTAAAATGGCCACGGAGATGTGATCGGATTCAATTTTTCCTGCGGATTTCTTGGGATAGGTTTGTGCACTTGGCATTCCTGGCATGCTTTTATAAGTGCCCTTGCGTCCTTATGCATTGTCGGCCAGTAATATCCAATCCTTAGAGCTTTGGCAACGACGGATCGTGTGCCCGCATGCATGCTACATGAGCCCTCATGTATTTCTCGCAAGACATAGTTTGCTTGTGAAGGTCCTACACATCGGAGCCATGGGCCTAGAAAGGATTTTTTGTACAGTATTCCGTTGATGATGGCAAAACGCTGTGACTTACGCTTTATTGCTCTTGCCTTTTTTCTTTCTGCTGGTAAAGTTTCATCCGTGAGATATTCATGAATCGGGGTCATCCAGGACTCCCCTTCTTCCTCCACCACGGCGAGCACCTCACTCTCATTCACTGATTTTTCTTTCAATTCTTCTACTAACACCTGTTTGCTGAGATGTGCGAAGCTGGTAGATGCTATTTTGCTTAGTGCATCCGCTTTTTTGTTCTTGCTTCTTGGAACTTGCTTTATTGAAAACGCCCGGAAGGTACTGGCCAGTGTTTTTACCTTCTCTAAGTATTTGATCATGTCTGTTTCTTTTGCGATGTAAGTCCCATTTACTTGGTTTGCTACCAGTTTTGAGTCTACATTTACTTGGAGGCTTTGGACGCCTATTTTTTCCGCTATCCGCAATCCTGCTATCAAGGCTTCATATTCTGCTTCATTGTTAGTTGCTTCAAACTGAAATCTTAAAGCGTATGTGAACTCTACCCCTTCCGGATCCGTGAGTATCACTCCTGCTCCGCATCCGTCAACGCAAGATGACCCGTCCGTGAACAAGGTCCACTGTGCCGGGAGCGGTTCTTCTTCCTTTGCGGAATCGTCCTGACCTTCTTCTTCTGGTCTTTCTACGATAAAATCGGCTAGCACTTGTCCTTTAACAGATACTCTTGGTCTATAATGTATGCCAAACTCCCCTAGTTGTATGCTCCACTTTTGCATCCTACCAGCGACTTCTGGGTTTGATAGTATGTTTTTGATGGGTTAATCTGTTATTACTATGATTGGATGAGCTTGGAAGTATCTTCTTAGCCTTTTGCTTGCATGTACTAATGCTAGCACCAATTTTTCCATGGGGGTGTAGTTTACTTCTGGGCCCCTTAGCGCCCGGCTGACAAAGTAGATTGGCATTTGCCTGGCTTCTCTTTCCGTCATTAGTACAGCGCTAACCGCTTCCTTGGATGCTGCCAGGTAGACGATGAGTTCCTCTTGTTCTTCTGGAGCAGTGATGCTGGGTAACTTTGTAGTGTTCCTTCATCTGTTAATGCAGCTTCCGCTTCTTTTGTCCATAGAACGTCATTCTTATTTGTGCATTTTTTCAACAGTTTTGAAAAATGGTTAACCGTAACTTTTCTCCGCTTGATTTTGCTAAAAAACATGTTAAGCGCTTGCCAAACTTTCCATTTTAATTTTGGCACGTCTTTCAAGATTTTGGTGTGTGATTAAAGGTTAATACGGGTCTCCTTGTCTGGGCATATCTTAATGGCCTTTAGTATTGACCTGGTTATCCTAAGAACATCTTCCATTCTTAACTCGAAGGTGCCACTTCTTTGGGTATCAGTTTGCTGTTGATTTTTTAAGCGTCTTGAATGTTTTTCTAATGGCGCGAACAACTTTCTATCTCATGGGCCTTTTTAGACTAAATCATCCATATATCCTCAAGGTTTCTACCAATTTGTCCGGGACTTCTTTGTCCACTATTCGTTGTTAGGTTTGCACCGGTGTTTCTTAGACCGGAAAGGCATTTTTGTGAGCAAAACTTGCTTGATTGTAATGACGGCTGGTTTTTTCTTTTCCTCATCCTCCTCGCCATTTGTTATTTGGTGATACCCCTTGTATGCGTCCAGGAAAGCATTTGAAGGTGAATCCGCCAACAGCGATTCACCGTCAGTCTATTCTTCTGGCAGAGGGGTAACCGTCCTTGGGGACATGCTTTGTTACGGTCTTTAAGAATTCAACACACTTCTCCCAACCTGTTGTCACTCTTCTTTACCATCACCGGGTTGGAGAGCCAATCGTGATAATGAACTTCCCTCATGATCCCAGTTGCCACAAGCTTACTAACTTCGTCATTGATTGCTATGTTTCTTTCTGCGGCTTGGCCTCTTTTCTTTTTCCTAACCGGCTGACAACCTTTTCGTAAATTCAGCCTATGTTCTGCTATATGCCTTGGAACGCCTGTCATATCCGTTGGGGTCCAAGCAAATATGTCTAAACTCCGCTAAAGTAGGTTGCACAGCTTACCTCTGGTTTTCTCCATAAGGTCGGAACCGATCATCACTGTCTGCTCTGGGTGTTCCGGATTGATTTCCACTTTTACCCTTTCTTCTCTTACTTTGTTGACTGAGATGGGTTGTTCCTCTAGTCCGGAGACCATCGCACATTCAACTGGGATAATTTTACTGCTCTTTAGCGTGAGTATTCCTCCCATGACTGGAAATTTTATCATTCCGTATGTTGTTGATGGTGCTGCTTGTATCTTTCGTAACCCGGGCCTTCCAATGATTCTGTTGTGTGGAGACGTCGATCTTACCACCATGAAATCCATCCATGCTGACGTTGAGTGTTCATCATCTTTGATTTTTACCAAGAGTGTTATCTGTCCTAATGGCCATTATATTTCACCGCTGAACCCTATTAGTGAGGTTGTAGCTGGGATCATTTGATTCTTTATCTCTGGACATAGTCTATTAAAATAGTGCTCATAGAGTATTTCAAAAGATGACCTTCCGTCAATACATATGCGGTGCACTTGATGGCCTCCAATCTCCGCTTTTATTATTAGGGGGCCTTCCGCTCCTTCATCGTCCCGTAAATGTGGAAACAACATTTCCGGGTTGGGTGAGAAGCTTTGAGTTATCTTTTGTCTTATTACCTTTTGTCATGACTGAATCATTAGAATTGCCTAAGGTTTCTCTTTTCTGGAGGTTTCGCCTTTCTTTTTCGGCTGGTCTTTTCTGCTGCTTTGATTTAGCTCCTGGATTATGTGCGACAGCTTCCCAGCTTTGAGCATATCCTCAATTTGCTTTCTTAGATGGTTGCATTCATCTGTATTATGCCCCACTTCTCCGTGAAATTCGCAAAACTTGTTTGCGTTTCGCTTTTCAACCGGGGTTGTCATCGGAGGTGGGGTTTTGAATTTTCCTTTTTCTAAGGCCAGAATCTCCTTTGGGGTTTTTGTGAGAAGGGTGAACCTGTCCGGCCTTTTCTCTTGCTTATGTTGGCTGCGGAAGCCTCCCCTTTTTTTGAAATTCTGCCTATGACCCCCTTCTTGGTGTCTCCAGGCCGGAGGGGCTTTTTTCCTTTCTTGATTTGAGGCCGCCTCTTGCCCTTGAAGGAAAGATGTGGCCACCTGCATCATTTCGTCTACTGTTTTTGGAATTTTCTCGTGAAATCTTTTGATAAGTTCAGGATTAGTGATTCCGTGCACGAATCCGGAGATTCTCATGCATTCCGGTGCTCCTTTAACATTTCCACTTTCTGACTTATACCTTTGTATGAAGTCTTCTGTGGACTCTCCGTCTCTTTGCTTGATGTTGTGGAGCACTATGGGGTCTCTGATGCACTTTTTCTGTTGGAGGTAGTTTTCCAGGAATGCTTCTCTTAGATCATTGTAACTGTCTATGGATTCTAGAGGAAGATCGTCAAACCACACCCGACCGTTCCCGGTGAGTGTTGAATTGAACATGTGACACCATGTTGGCATGGCCCACCTCTCCATTTTTGCTGCTGCCTGAAAGATTTTCAAGTGATCTTCAGGATCTTCGCTTCCGTTGTATGTTTTTACATGACTTGGCATTCGCATTTTTGGGAAGTCGAAGTGATGGATCCGAGACGTGAACGGATCAGTCTCGGCACATACCCAAGGTTGGGAGAGATCGTCATCTTCGACATTGGACTTCTTTCTTCTTGATTTAGACTTCTAGTGCCCTCCCTCACTATCTTCGCTCTCAGAGTGATTTTCCGTATACCTTGAGCTTTCCTGACGGCTATCGGAGTGCACAGATGTGCTCCGTCCTTTGCTTCCGAGTCTCTTGAACACGGTACTTTCCCTTCTTGCCTTGCTCTTGTATTCATGCCGCGACGATCTTGACCTTTCACGCCTCAACCAAGTGAAGACGCTAGGATTGTGGCGCGGGCTGCGAGAGCGTCTCTGTCTTCTTGGCGACATTGTCCTAGACTCGGAATACGCTGATTCCTGCGCCCTAGTGCTCTTCTTCCGGGCCTCGCCAAAGTCAAGTCGCGCTTTTACTTCCTCCAACTTTTCTTTCTTTCTCTGCTCATACTCATACTTACCTGCCATGATTCAGTTTCTCATAGTGCTTTTCACTGAATTCTTCGAGATCTACAGTAGATGTAGTTCTCGCAGAGCCCTGGGGGGTTTGTTTGTTTTTCCCTACCGTATTCTGCACATCAGACTTGGGATGGCTAGGGGTAGGTTGTTCGTGATTGCTCATGGTGAGTATTTTCAAGGAACGCAGTTATATCGATCCTACGGATGGCGCCAACTTGTTAGCACAAAAAGCGTGTAGGGGTGAGTGTGGATCTGGATTGCTAAATAGGATGAACCAGGGGGTATGATACGATGTTGATCTTGTACTAATCCAAGTAGTGAAGTGGCGATCTGCACAAATGAGAGTAAACCATTAGCCTTACCGCAGGGTGGACCCCACGATTAAGCTCCGACGTGAGAGTAAGTACACATGTTTGTCAAAGAATCAGAGAATGTCAGAGTATGTGTGTGTACTAATGATAAGACAGAATGTACCTATGTGGGGTGTCAGAGTACCCCTTTTTATAGGTGAGCCAAATATTAGGTTTTCTTGATATTTTGCTTATTTCTATTAGTGGGCCAAAGTGGGACCCTTATTTGGATAAGGATCCACTTGTAATCGTGTTATGCGGACGCTAACTCCCTTCCGCAGACACCTGCTGGTCCACAGAAGATTTGTCACGTCCGGCTTGCTTCTTCCGCGCGGCCCAATACAGAACTAGACTTTTCCGCGGAGAGTATTATTTGCTTGGTTGGGCCGGGGGCCCATTGTAATGATATGGCTCAGGCCCAGAGGCCTGGTACACCTATTATACGTCATCATTAATCTTGGCCTCTATCTAATTGATGTGCCCCTTCTTGATGTTCACTAATTCTTGGTGTCAGTAAGCACTTGACTGGCTCTTTAATCCCAATAAATTACTACTTCGCTGGTTTATGGCACTGGGGATTTAGTCGTTTGATAGTGAATATTGGCATATGTGTTTTAATTTTTGAATTGGTAATCATTTTTGAATTTTGTGAATCTTGTATGGCAGATTTTATAAATGCAATCTGCAATGACTTCTCTTAAATCTTAATGCAGTCAGGTAATGCTGGAATGCATTATGTATTAGTAGGCCAGTTAGCATATGTATATTGTTATTGTATTGTAGGGCCTAGCCCATCCATTCTCAAACCCTAGTATTTGTACGTGTATATATGTATGCTTTGTGATAATGAGAAAGATAATTCACAGCCTCTCTATTCTCTTATATGGTATCTGAGCCATATCTCTAAACCCTATATTTTTTTTTCAAATCTCTCTGCCACCTCTTCTCAATCCCTAACCCTTAGCAATGGCTGGCGATGCTATCCCAACTACTAATGAAAAACCCTATGGCATAACCAATATCAAAACATACATCCCACTTGTCTTGGATCTGGATGAGTTAAACTACGACTCATGGAGTGAACTATTTACGCTGCACTGTAGGAGTTTTGGAGTCTTGCAGTTTATTGATGGCACCTTTACGAGTGCTGATCAGGCCAATGATGAATGGGCCAAGCTTGACTCTCTTGTCAAGCTATGGATTTTTAGCACCATCTCTAAACCTCTCCTTCAACGGGTACTCAAAAAGAACATCACTGCTCATGATGTTTGGAAGCAACTCAAGGATGTGTTTCATGACAACAAAACTGCAAGAGCCATGCAGCTTGACAATGACTTGCGTACCATTGAACTTGGTAGCATGTCCATCACTGAGTACTTCCACAAGATCCGTCGCATCGCTGATCTTTTGGCTAACATTGATGCACCTGTTGATGAGGCGAACCTGGTCACGTATGCTATCAACGGTCTAGGCGACCGCTTTGACCAAGTTGCTGGAATTATCCGTCATCGAGAGACGACCCCTACATTTGCTCAAACGCAATCTATGTTGCTGCTCGAAGAAAGTCGTCTTGCTCGTAAGTCTTCACATCATTCTTCTCGTGATACCTCGTCATCAGGCTCGGTCCTCCTCGCTGCTAATACCAACGCTCGTAACACCTCGACTCAACAGGTTTGTCGCAATTTTCAGCGAGGACATTGCAACTTTGGTAACCGCTGGAGGTATCTTCATGTGTCTCCCAATGACACACGCTCTGCTGGTGCTCGTTCTGGTGGAAATACCAGCCGTGTTTCGGCTCAACAGTGGGGTCACATAGGTACTTCGAATGGCACTGGTAACAATCATGGTGTAAGGTTTGTGGCTAAAATTAATCCTAACAGTCGCATAGGATATGTTCCTGATCGTGCGTCTCCCCAAGCTGCTAGTGGTAATGTGTTGTCTGGTCCACCCCAATCTGCTTACCCTAACAATTCTAATGGTATTTTAGGCCCAGCACCATCTAATGTGCCTCCAACTGCTTTCGGTCCAACTGGCGTTCAAGGGGCAGCGGCACATTCAGGTCTTAATTGGGGTCCGTATGTGGTGTATGGACCATATGGGGATCAAGCAACCACTCTCCCGTAAGCATTCAATGCTATGACGGTCCAAGACTTTGGGGATGCAAATTGGTATATGGACACCGGGGCTACATCACATCTGGCTTCGGATGCAGGTAAACTCACATCCATTTCTAATAATAGCATTATCTCGTCTATATTTGTTGGTAATGGTAATTCTATTCCTGTTACCACCTCCGGACATAGCATGCTGCCCACACTCAATCGACCTTTACACTTGCATAATGTCCTTGTCACACCTCAAATTATTAAAAATCTAATTTCTGTTCGCCAATTTACACGCGATAACAATTGCTCTATTGAATTTGATCCTTTTGGCTTTTCTGTGAAGGATCTATGGACCCGCCACCTGCTTCTCCGATGTAACAGCAACGGAGATCTCTATCCAGTCTTGCCACCCAACTTGTCCAACACTGCTTTTGTGTCTATCAATCAATCCACGTGGCATCAACGTCTCGGCCATCCGGGACATGAAGTGTTACGTTTTTTAGCTTCCAATAAAATGATTGATTGTACTCAAACTAAGACCTCATCTTTATGTCATGCTTGTCAACTAGGCAAGCAAGTTAGATTACCTTTTTCTATTTCGAATTCTCGTGTTGAAAATTTGTTTGATATTGTGCATTCGGATCTTTGGACTTCTCCGATCCCGAGTGCAAGCGGGTTTAAATATTATGTACTTTTCTTAGATCATTTCTCTCACTTTCTTTGGGTTTATCCGTTGCGTAAAAAGAGTGATGTGTTTGATAAATTCTTGCATTTTCGTATGTACGTGAAAACGCAATTTAATACCGAAATCAAATCCTTCCAATGTGACCATGGCGGTGAGTTTGACAATCTCCAATTTCACACGCTTTTCAACAACAATGGCATCCAATTCAGATTTTCATGCCCAAAAACCTCACAACAAAACGGAAAATCAGAAAGAATGATACGTACCATTAACAATTTAATCCGAACACTCCTTTTTCAAGCAAACCTCCCCCCCACAATTTTGGGTTGAAGCTCTACACATGGCAGTACATTTACTCAACATCTTACCCTCAAGCGCCATTCAAAACGAAATTCCATTTACCAAACTTTTTTCCAAACCACCCACATATAACCATCTCCGCATCTTTGGATGCCTATGCTATCCGTATCTACACACTTCTCACAAACTTGAACCCCGTTCTAGCCAATGCATCTTTCTTGGCTATCCCACACAACATCGCGGTTACCGATGTCTTGACCTAGCAACCAACAAAGTCATCATATCCAGACATGTTAACTTTGATGAAAATATCTTTCCCTATGGCCACACACATGCAAAAGAACCTAACTTATACCAATTTTTAAATACAGAAGATTCAACATCCCCCATATCCTTACGTTTACTTACCACACCTTCTGTTACCAGCCCACCTGATAACAATAACATTGCCCCAACTGGAACCAACTTACCAGGCCCCACTACACCTATGGCCACGTCGAGTCCAACTCATACTACACCCCCTTCAGCCCAACCCACAACTCCCACCTCACAGACCACATCCGCTCCACCCATCGAGGTCCAGCTTGAACCCAACCCAACCCCTACCGACCATAATCAACAACCACAATAACCCGCTAAAACCCCTCATCCCATGGTCACCCGTTCGAAGGTCGGCACGGTTAAACCCAATCCCAAATTCACGTGTCATGTAACTACACCATCACCTCTCCCTCGCTCACATCTATATGCCTTACGTGACCCTAATTGGCAACATGCTATGCAAGACGAATTTAATGCTCTTATTACTAATGGTACGTGGGTTCTTGTTCCCCGACCGCCAAATGTCAATGTAGTGCGCTTTATGTGGTTATTTAAACATAAATTTCATGCAGATGGCTCTCTTAGCAGGTACAAGGCACGACTTTTCGCTAATGGTCGCAATCAGCTACAGGGTATTGATTGTGATGAGACTTTCAGCCCGGTTGTTAAATCGGCTACTATTCGCACGTCCTCAGCTTAGCAGTCTCACGTGCTTGGCTTATTCACCAACTTGACGAGAAGAATGCATTTCTTTATGGCTACCTTTCTGAGACAGTCTACATGCATCAGCCTCTAGGCTTTACCGATCATGCTCACCCTGATTATGTATGTCTTTTACAGAAGTCTCTTTATGGCCTCAAACAGGCCCCTCGAGCTTGGTTTCAGAGATTTGCGAGTTATGCCATCAGAGTGGGTTTCAAACATAGTCGCACTGATTCTTCTCTTTTTATCTATCACCAAGGCAGTGAGACAGCTTATCTTCTTCTATATGTTGATGATATTATTCTAACATCATCTTCCTCCACTTTACTACAACACCTCATCTCATCTCTTCATAGTGAGTTTTCCATGACCGATCTTGGCCCGCTTAACTACTTCTTGGGCATCTCTGCACACCGTACCACCAACAGTCTGTTTCTCTCTTAGACCAAATATGCTACGGAGATACTTGAGCGGGCTCACATGCTTAACTGCAACCCGTGTAAGACCCCTGTTGACACTGAGTCCAAGCTTGGACCTGATGGTGACCCTGTTGAAGATCCCACCTTATTTCGCAGTCTTGCTGGTGCATTACAGTATCTTACATTCACCCGACCAGATCTCTCCTATGCTGTTCAGCAGATATGCTTATTTATGCATGACCCTCGGGTACCTCATTACACTGCATTAAAACGCATATTACGGTATGTTCGTGGCACTTTGGATCAAGGCCTTCAGTTGTACTGTTCTCACACTTCTCAGCTTATTGCCTACTCTGATGCCGACTGGGCCGGGTGCCCGTCTACTCGCCGTTCTACTTCAGGATACTGTGTATTTCTTGGCGACAACCTCATCACATGGTCCTCTAAGCGTCAACACGTTATCTCCCGCTCTAGTACAGAAGCGGAATATCGTGGTGTCGCTAATGCTGTTGCCGAAACAGCTTGGGTTCGTAACCTTCTTCGAGAGCTACTCGTACCACTACACTCTGCTACATTAGTCTACTGCGACAACGTGAGTGCTGTTTATTTGTCATCTAACCCTGTACAACATCAACGTACAAAACACATTGAGATTGACATCCATTTTGTGCGTGATTTAGTTGCTACTGGTCATGTACGCGTTCTTCATGTCCCCTCTCGCTACCAATACGCAGATATCTTCACGAAGGGTCTTCCATCTCCATTGTTCACCGAGTTTCGCTCCAGTTTGAACGTCCGACCTCCTCCCGCTCAAACTGCGGGGGCGTATTAGTAGGCCAGTTAGCATATGTATATTGTTATTGTATTGTAGGGCCCAACCCAACCATTCTCAAACCCTAGTATTTGTACGTGTATATATGTATGCTTTGTGATAATGAGAAAGACACAATTCACAATCTCTCTATTCTCTTATACACTCATGGATGTTTATATCTAGCAGTAATTGAACTTTTTATCTCGCACATTTTCTTTTGCCTTTAAACTTCAAAATAACATTATTTTCTTACTATCAACATAACTTTAGTTAAGTCCAAAATTTGTAAACAATGAATTAGTGTTAGTATTCAATTTTGTGAAATTAAATGTAGAATTCTCATTTTACACAACTTTTTTTAACAAATACTTAAGGTGTTTAAATCTTTGAATATAAAAGGCTTTAGTTGTTAATAGTTAATAGTAAACTAAATTAGTCGTAGTAACAAAAACCTCGTATACTCACGTGGATACAAATATAAATCAAGTTATCGTTTGCTAATTAGTAATTAAATGATCACGGTTTTTTTAAAGCATGTACGCTCGAAAGCTTATATCATATGTGTAAAACTAGCCTTTGTCAAAATGATAATCTGATTTGGCACATTATAAACTGAAGGAACTAATTGGGTGCTTTGTGACCTTAAAGTTGGAACACTAGACTCGAAAAGAAAACGAAAAAACACAAAAGAACCTCTGGTTGCAATATTAGAAGATTTTTAATTGCTTAGAGTATAAAAGGAAAAAGTCCAAAGGAGTCAATAACTTTTCATATCTCAACTTTCTCCGTCTACTCTTCCGATTCTTTCACACACATGTTTAGGAGATCATCCTGATCTTGTTGATCCTTCTTGTTGTAACATAACTATTATCATTTCCAGATAATAGTGTCACACCAGTATAGCTGTGATGAGATTAATGTTATTCTTTGTGATTGAGATCAATTGAAGTTTTGTTAAATTGAGATTTAATAAAACTGGTTGTGTGTGTTTAACTCATATTTCGCTGCATGGTATCAAAGCCATGTTTAATCAATCTTGCTCTAAATCGATTTTCTAAAAATTAGAGTTTCATAAAATTTTGGTGTTTTTAATTTTTAGAGTTAATTACATAGATCGTCCTTGTGGTTGTCTCAAAATTGCAGGTTTCGTCCTAAAAGTTTAAAAATTACACTGATCATCCCTGTAGTTGTTCATTTTGAGTTGACAGGTCGTATGACTGTAACTCCATCCAAAATTTTGTTAGCGTTAGGGGCATAATTGTAATTTCATGTCCAAATAAGCCACATGGACCATTTATGTAACTAATTTTTAAACGCTTTTTTATTAATTAATAAAAAGAAAAAACCTAAAAATATTTTTATCACTGTTTTTTTAATTGTTTTTATCCACTAAGTAACTTTGTTCTTATCCATTTCAATTGTTCTTATCAATGTATATTATGGATCCATGATTTAAACATCAACATAAATTCTAGTAGTTTCAGACATAAAATACGATCTTAACTCCCAGTTAGATCTCCATTCAATTTTGTTCACATCTACTCTCCAATCGATTTTCAACGATATCAAACATCATTGAAAGAATAAAAATCATCATTAAGATCTACAAAAATATCAATCATCATCAAAACCATCTTCATCTTGAGTATATGCGACTTTTTCTGAATTTCTCTCTCCTCTAACCACATTTCCCGCCAAAAAACCACTAAAAAACACAAAAAAGCTTTGTTTCCTTACTAAATTCTATCAAATTTTATAATCCGTTACAAGATTCTGGATTAACTTCTCATTCCACACATTTTGATACAAGTTTTATCAAATCCCCAAGAGTTTTTGAAGTTTTGTTAATGGCGTCATTTTGGCGCCAAAAAAGCAAAATTCAAAAATCTGTGTAGAATGTTCAATTGATCTAGTATCTAGTGTGTTACTGAAGCTTTTAGGTGTTCTAGCCCTAGTTTAGTATTTCTTCTTGTTTTCTAGCACTGATAGCATGTCTCCTAATAGGAATCAGGCTACTAATAATTGGTCTACTAATAATTGGTCTTCTAGAAGGCAAAGGAAAATTCCTAGCAAGTTTGATGATCATGTAATGGAGAATCCAGGCCAGAAGAGAAATAATACAGTGGTACAGGATCGTGTAGAGGAAATCAGGGCTGAGGAGAATGGATTGAATAAGGGAGATGGGGAAAATAGAACCAATGAAGGTATAGGAGTGTTTGGCAATAGGGATAAGGAGCTGAATGATGATCAACCAGCTGATGCTATTAAGGATGCAGGTATTGACTCTTTGAATGATCATGATTTAGACTTAGAAAGTGTGAATTGTGAGAATGATAAAAGAGTTGATAATGATGTTGAGAATAATGTGAAAATGAATGTCCCTTATGTTAGTACTAAAATGAATGAGACATATGTGAATATGGTTAAAAAAGATGAAATTCCTAAGAAGCTTTGTTACAAACCTACTGAGATTAATGACAATGGTGTGGAGGTTGTGATATTTGATGAGTTGATTGTGAAAAAGGGATGTGAAAGGTGGAATTTGACTGTGAGTGGCTACTTTGTTGGGTATAAGATGACACCATATGAGCTAAGGTACAACATAAGAAGAATGTGGGGAAAGTATGATGTAAGAGATATTAGAGTTAATAATGATGGTACATGTTTGTTCAAGTTTAGTTATATTAAGGGATTACAAGCTGTTATTGACAAAGGCCCATGGATGGTTAAAAATAGACCTTTAATTGTACAAAAATGGAATTATAAGATTGGAATGCAGAGAGCTGAGCATTATAAAGTGCCTATTTGGGTTAGAATGACAGATGTACCTCTAGAGGCATAGAGAACTGATGGCATTAGTGCATTAGCTAGCAGTTTGGGTAACCCATTAATAATGGATGCAATGACTGCATCCATGTGCCACAATGGGATGGGCAGGCTTGATTTTGCTAGAGTTCTGGTGGAAATGAATGCTGACAAGGAATTTAAGATTGTTATGAGGTGCAATACAGAGATAGTGAGAACATGATAAAAGGGACAAAGAAGGTTAATGTTACCTATGACTGGAAACCAGTTGTATGTTCACATTGTAAGGTTTTTGGTCATGATTATAATGGATGTACCAAGAGAAGTAAGTCTTAGGAGGAAGTGGAAATGGAAAAGATTAGAATTGAGGAACAATTAAAGAAGAAGAATTTGGCTGATAATGAAGCTAGAATGAATGAGAAGGGTAGGAATTATAGTAATAATCATAACAATGTCATAGATAAGGGTAAAATAAATGTTGAGAAGGCTGATTATTACAAGAACAACATATATATGTGGAATAGATTTGAAAGCAGGAAACAAGAGTATAGGAAGAAACAGGATGAGACTTATGATCAAGGAAAGGAGAAGAATGAAGGGAATGGTAATGATGTGAGAAAACAATGGCCTCTAAAAAAGGAATTTGAAGCAATGAAGAGGACTGCCAACAAGTTTTCTATACTTGAAACTCTACCAGATGATGACCCTGTGAAGATAAGAATATTAAAGGATAGAATGATTGTGGATCAGTTCATTAATAAGAAAATTCATCCTAGTGTGCAGGAAATCAAGAATTAGTCCCATGATATGGTTAAATACTTCAAGGAAAGTTGGAAGGATGTTGAGGATAATGTTGTGGAAGATATTGTGGAAGAAGTAAATGAATTAGAGAAGAATGTTATTGCAAATGAAATTGAGCGAAGGGGAAACAATATACTGAATCAGTCATGATGGAATTCAAAATAGCCTCATGGAACATTAGTGGAATGAGTACTAAGAATAAGCAAAAGGAAGTTATAAAATTCATAAAAGAAGAGAATCTGCAAGTCTGTGCAATTATCAAAACTCATATCAAGGTCAAAAAGATTAAAGATGTTTGTGATAAGATGTTTGGGAACTGAGAATGGACTACTAATAGTCAGTTCAATATGAATAGCTGCAGAATTATTTTGAGTTGGAACCCTGCAAATATCAAAATTCATGTGATTCAGGTTACTAGACAATTAATCCTCAACCAAATTGAAAATATTGAAGGAAATGTAAGATTTTATTGCACATTTGTATATGCTTCCAATAATAGAGAGGAAAAGAAAATTCTATGGAAGGATCTATATTTGCACAAAAGAGTTAGTGGTGCTTATCCATAGGCTTTGTTGGGGGATATGAATGTTACATTGAATATTGAAGAGCACTATAGTGGAGGTTCTTTTGTTATCGATGAAATGCAAGATTTCAAAGATTGTATTAATTCAGTAGAAGTTGAAGACATTGGAAGCTCTGGATTCTATTACACCTAGACCATAAGTCTAAGGAACCCTAATAATAGTGTGTTAAAGAAGCTTGATAGAATAATGGTGTCTGAATCCTTCCTTGAAGATTTTGTAAGTAGTCAGGCTATCTTCCATCCTTTTTTTTATCTCTGATCATTCTCCTGCTGTTCTTGTTATCCCTACTTGTGGGACAAAAAAGCAAAATCTTTCAGGTTTGCCAACTACATAGCAGATAAACTTGATTTTATATCAGAAGTATCCAAAGGATGGAATGTGGATATTCATGGATATAAAATGTATGGCCTTGTGAAAAGACCAAAACACATGAAACCAATTCTGAATAAGCTGAACTGGAAGAATGAGGATTTAACAATTAAAGTTGAGAAGTTAAGAGTAAAGTTGAAGGAAATCCAAGCTTTAGCTGAGAAGAGTCCTTATGATAAAGATATTAAAGCCAAATCTATTAAAGCTTTGGAGGAATATAATGTTGCTGTCAAAGATGAAGAAAACCTTATGGCTTAAAAAGCTAGAATTGATTGGCTTAATGATGGTGATAAGAATAGTGTTTTTTTTCCATAAAGTCATTAAAGGAAGGAGAAGCAGGAATAGAGTCCACACTATCTGTGCTAAAAATGGTATGAATTTGAAGGAGAAGAAGTCCCCAAACAGTTTGTTAAGAATTTCCAATAATTGTTAGGATAAGATTTTGTTGTCTCCAAGCTTCTGGTGTCAAATGATTCATTCAGTAATACTCTGTCTCCTGAAGAAGCCACTGATATGATTAGGGAAGTGACTGATAAAGAGATAAAGAATGCTTTGTTTGATATTGGAGACAATAAAGCCCCTGGACCAGATAGTTATAGTTCTATCTTCTTTAAAAAAGCTTGGGGTATAATTGGTAAAGATGTGTGTGATGCTGTAAAGGAATTCTTTCTTCTAGGAAAATATTAGGAGAGTTGAATGCCACTCTTATAACACTGATACCAAAAATCTAAACCCCTCTAAAAGTATCTGATTTTAGGCATATTTCTTGTTGCAATGTCCTCTACAAATGTATCAACAAAATTCTAACAAACAGAATCAAAAGTGGTCTTAAAAAGCTTGTCCAAAGCAACCAAAGTGCTTTTATTCCTGGAAGAGTTATTCAGGATAATATCATGCTTTCTTAAGAAATTTTGAGAGGATATAGATGGAAGAATGGTCCAAAGAGACGTGCTATGAAGACTGACCTTCAAAAAGCCTATAACACTGTTAGCTGGAAATTCTTGGAGACCATTTTAATGAATTTTGGCTTTCACAAAAGAATGGTTGATTAGATTATGGTGTGTGTGAAGACTGTTGGGTTCTCAATATGTATTAATAGAGAAAGACATGGGTATATTAAAGGGGGAGGGGTTTAAGGCAAGGAGACCCAATATCTCCCTACTTGTTTACCCTTGTCATGGAAATTCTCACCCTGATTATACAAAGGAAAATTAGAAACATGACTGAGTTCAAGTACCATCATGGATGTAAAGAATTGAAATTTGTAAATTTGTGCTTTGCTGATGATTTGATGATCTTTTGCCATAGTGATGCTATATCTACAAGCATTATTAAAGATGCCATTGAGGAATTCAGTGGTGTATATGGCCTTCTTCCTAACCTAAGCAAGAGTTCTTTATTTTTTGGGAGTATGCAAAAGAGTGAAAAAGATAGAATTATGAAAGTGATGAAATTTAATGAAGGTATTCTGCCAACTAAATACTTTTGTGTTCCTTTAATTACAAAAAAGTTAGGTGTTAATGAATACAGAGGTCTTATTGACAAAATCAAGGGAAGAACTAAAGAATGGAAATACAAATACCTCTTTTATGCTGGTAGGCTCATGTTAATTGCTACTATTTTGGAGTCTATTAGTGCTTATTAGGCTTCTGGGTTTAAAATTCCCAAAACAGTAATTAAAGAAATAAATGGTATTCTAAAAAAGTATTTGTGGAGTAATGGTGACTCTGCAAAAGGAAGAGCTAAAGTTGCCTGGAAGCAGATTTGTAAGCCTAAAGAATTTGGTGGTCTTGGAATTAAGGACCTTGAAACATGGAATGAAGCTCTTTTGTCAAAGCACATTTAGAATATTACCTCTAAAAAGGATTCTTTGTGGGTCAAATGGATTCATGAAATGAGGCTTAAAGAATCTAGTATATGGAATGTTCAGTGGAATGATGTTGATGTATGGAACTGGAAATGCTTACTTGATGTTAGAGACAAGATTTCTAATAAACTCCAGTATGAAGTTAGAAATAGGATTAGTGTTCAGATGTGGTATGATAGATGGCATAACAATGGGTTACTAATTGATAAAGTGACTCATAGGGATTTATATGATGCAAGGGTTCCTAAAATGATTAGTATTGCTAATATAATGGAAAATGGTGTTTAGAATTGGCCAAGTGACTGGTGCAGAAGTGATTTTAAAATTATGGACATTAGGCCTCCCAGGTTAAATACTGGAAAACAAGATAAAGTCAAATGTAGAAATGATAATCAACTTATTCCATTCTACACCAAGCTTGTAATGAAGTACTTGAGTCCTGGTTATGATAAGGTTGACTGGTATGATATTGTTTGGTTCAAGCAGTGTATTCCCAAACACTCTTTCTGCTTATGGTTAGCCATGAAGGAAAGACTGCCCACTCAAGACAAAGTTATGGCTTGGGGGAACAAGGATTTACTATGTCCTCTATGTAGTGTAACTCGTGACTCTCACTCCCATACGTTCTTCCTTTGTGAATTCTCTAGAAAGGTTTGAGGAAAAGTTGTTGGGAAACTAAATCTAACAAAGGTTGATTATAAATGAGAAGACATAATAAATGAAATAGGTGGAAAAAAGAATGGGAATAACATATGGAGTGTTGTGAGAAGGCTGAGTCTTGCTGCAGTGGTATACTACATATGGCAGGAAAGGTAAAGGATTCAAGTTCTGTGAGACTATCAAGCTAAAACTACTAAGTATAAAAGTGAAGGATTCAAGTGCTGTGAAAAAGTTGCTGAGATATGGGATATTCAATTTAAAAAACTTGAAGTGATTAAGCAATTCTGCTGCTAAAAGGGCATTTGGATCTCTAATATAGATTGCTTAATCATGGGTTGAATTCTCTAATATGGATTGCTTAAAGGAGGATAGAATGATGGATATGGCTGGATATCATAATAACCTTTAGAGAATAGCGGAGGGGCTTATAATTTGGCATTGGGAACCTTTCTTTAGGTTTTAATCCTACTAGTGTTAGGTCAACATAGTGTGATGTGTAAACTTAGAGTTAAAGGCTCTACCTAATGTCAAAAGGTAGGTTTCATGCAATGGTGGAATACCAACTTGGTGATGCCTTAGCTATGGTCCAAGTCTCATTTTGTATGTTTGGATGATGGATTTGGTAATTGTCACACCCCTAGACGGGGCCTGGACGGAATACGTGTCCGGAGGCATGACTTTATTGAGCATCTCAAGTACAAAGCATAAAGCACGACCTCTAAGGGTATGTTTTGAAAAATAAACACCGTTGCAAAGTTTTAAAATAATAATAATAAGTTTTACATCGATTAAATTTAAAAGATTCAAAGTTAAAATGCGGAAGCTTAAATAAGTTCAACAACGGTATTTAAAGACATAGATAAATCTCTGGTAAACCGGTACGGGCAAATAGACTTCACATAAGTCAAGCAACAACATCCATGCTAAGCACCTGAGAAAAACATGCTTAAAATGTCAACATAAAGTTGAGTGTATTCATAAGTTTAGTTCAAACGTTGTTATAGTGGACCACAAGATATAAAACGTATGCGACAGTTATAACAGATACAACTTCACTTAAAAAGTATTTACATTGCACTAAGCTCATGACACTGAAGCTAATTACGCAAGTTAGCATGTACATTGCTATAAGTATTTGTTTTCCCTTCCAGGTGTCCGACCAAAGACAACCTAACCAGTACGACATGACATATATCTGTTTATCAGGCGCCCTGTGGGTAGTGAGCGCTACTCACCCGGAGTAGGTATAACATTTATAGCTTTTATCCAATATATTAATTCTGGTGTAAATTAAGATATGACTTACATTGACAAGAATTAGTTAATGTGTTTGATATTTCCCATCTTAAAACAAAAGTTGGTCATCCTAATGGAACTAAGACCTTTATTACAAAGATTGGAAATCTCAAATTAACTGATAATTTAATTTTATATGATGTGTTGGTTATCCTAGAATACCGTGTCACTCTTAATTCTGTTCATAAACTTGCTAAAGATAATAAAAGGCTTTTTTATTTTGATAAACATAAATGTTATATTTTGGGCAAGGATTCAAACTAGGAAAAGTTTTAAGGACTGGATCTGGTAAAAATTGTGGTGGTTTTTTATATTTTGACAATGATAATCAAGGTATTAAAAGTTATGATGTTTTTGTTTGTTTAACCCATCATGATTGGCACTACAGACTTAGTCATCATGCAAAGCCTGTTCTCAAGGTTTTAAAAGATAAATTAGACTATGATACCAATAATAAAAATAATGTTTTTGGAGTCTATCAAAGTGCTAAACAAACTAGAGAAGTTTTTTCTCTGAGTGGTCATGTCTCACTGTCTTAGGTAAAATTTTACATCTTAATTTATGGGTTCATATATGATTCCTACTAAAGAAGGTTATAAATAATTTTTGGCTATTGTCGAGATTACAAAGGGTGTTTTAGGTGTTATCTTATTAAATTCAAAAATGACAGTATCTTATTTATATAACTGTTTTTCGTTATACTCTTCTTAAAAATCAATTAAATGAATCAATTATAATTTTTTAGAAATTTTAGTGACAATGGTAATGAGTTGTTAATCAAACTGTTAATAACTTCGGTGCAAATAAGCTGTAGAAAAGCTAAATCAAACATACATATATGATAGATTATATGAATTTAGAGAGAGAAAGATGTAGGAAGGTTTCTAGAGAGAGAAAGCACAAATGTATTATGAAATGTGAGAAACCAACACCCTCTCCAAACATACATATATGATAGATTATATGAATTTAGAGAGAGAAAGATGTAGGAAGGTTTCTAGAGAGAGAAAGCACAAATGTATTATGAAATGTGAGAAACCAACACCCTCTCCACATGGAGAGGGTATTTATACAACTCTAGGCGTTGGGCACCCATGGATAGTCCATGGGTCGACCCATTTACTTAAATAAACATTTACTAACTTATTTTACGAGCTATAACGTAAATACATAGAGTGACTACGTCTTTTCTAGAATCTTAACAATCTCCCCCTAAGGGAGGTCACTCCAGATTACAAATATCATAAGCTTAGCATTCTATGAATGTTCTTCGATCTTGCTTGTAGACTTGAATCTTTGATCATTACCTTGTATCTTCTGTAGCGTTCTTTAATCTTTAAGCTTGATCTTGTTCCTTGATGCTTGATAAGCTGTGATCTTGAGCCTTTATCACTTGATCTTGAACTTCATAAGATCATAAATCTTGCATCATTACTTGATCATCTTTGTAATTCTATGCCTTCTTGCGATCTTGTGTCTTTGGACCAACATGCTCATACTTTATATCATCTAGAAAGCTGTCTAACAATCTCTCTTGATAATCTTTAACTTGAAAACTTTATGACTTTAAGGAAGACATTGATTATCAGAGTAATGGAAGTCTTTGTCTTTGTTTGATTTTGAGCTTTCTTGATTTCTTGAAACTTTGAATCCTGAGTATGAGCATGCGGTTAGGAATCTGACTCAGCTGGAATAAGGTCTCTCCACCATTGTTTAAACCTGCATTTAAGGGTTAGTAATAAACAACATATATGGACGAATATGGCTTTGTCATTTGTCAAAGTTCGGTTGCGATAACCTTCGGTTCCCCGTTTTATAGTATAAATATTATACCTATGATCAGGTAGATTCAAAGAATCTATTTGACAAGGTTTCCAGCTGTACTAGATGTTGGAGTATGCTCATGTCATAATAAATAATTATATGGCTAGACACATATGAGCCTATGGGGTCACACACATATTGATGTGCGGTTGTCATAAGACTTCTACACAAGAAGTTTTATAACTCCCTAGGCAGTGCACCTAATCGTTGTAGTGTAGTATAGGCAAGACTCGGGGTTGTTTATCGTTCACTCAAGGAATAGGTTAGGAAGGCTTGATCACTGTCTAACAGAATTCTAATAGTTGATAGAAGATTATTTTTGTATTTTTATGGAAAGAAAGTAAATCATATAATTGGAGAGAGGTTTAGTTTTAGCTGTTTAAACTAAATATTAACTACGCTACTGGTGATAACAATAAGATAAAATATTGTGTTTATTTAATCATGTATTACTCCCTAGATTGCTTTTCCTAGTGTTACCTAATATTTGTGTTTGTTATTTTTGCCGTGTCACGACTTGTGATGAATCTTGAAGTTATTTCCTAAAGCATGAACGGAATACCTGAACCCGCCGTATACTTAGTATTCCGCTAGAGCAACGCACATGCAAGTATTATGAAGACTATTACACGGCCCCTAGAGTACACTAATGCATGGAAATTATATTAAAAGTGATCAACCAATAAGGAGGCAAGGTATGAATGAAGACTCTATTAACCCGAATTAGTATTCCTTTCTACACAAATATGTTTACCCTACGACAAATCAAAAGCGATTGCATACAAAAGCATGTTTTCTAAAACCTAACATGCACATCCAACACAAATGCAACACCACTAAGATCTACTTCTAGGTTTCATAAAATCAAAAATAAACACAATAGAGAGGTTTAGCCAAGCATGTTATAGATAAAGAAATAACATAGATGAATCAAACAACACATAGACATATTGAATGATTAAGTAAACCTTACTTGATTAAAACATGAATGATAAAAGTACAATAGGTTTTTAGCCCAAATCATCCCTATAGCTTCTAACGAACTAGGTTTCGTACCCTCCTTTTTATTCTAAAGTTACACACTCAAAACTTAAATTTGGATTAGTATATAAATTAGAGAAACCCAGTCGCGTTTTAACCATGACGCCGTCATAAAAGAGAATATTCTAGATAATTGGCTGGGTCGTATGCTCTGACGCCGTCGTGGAATCATGTGACGCTGTCTTGATCTTCGTAGTGACGGTGTAACATTGTATCTGTGACGTCGTCTCCAGCCACTGTAGAGAAATTCTTGATCAATGTTGGTGTAGGTCCGTAGTCTTGTTCGTTTCTTTTCCAAATGAGCCCAAGTCATGTGTAATTCTTCCAAATGCCTTCTAAATGAGAAATACCTGAAAAGGAACGATTAAGTACCTATTTTAGGCATAAATGCATGATTTAGGGGGTTAAACGACCCTGAAAAAGTGTATAAAATGACACCTCATCAAATACCTCTAGACTTGAGATTTGCTTGTCCTCAAGCAAATGGGCTTTTATACCTAGACAATAACAATACGAGGGGTTATTTTACCTACTCTTTAAACATATTCTACAACTCAACCTTCTAGACCTCATAATTAAAAGCACGAAAAGTATATAATAGCACCTCACATAAGTGTTTGGGATTCTCTCTTTCACTCGGGTGTATAATGAATTATAACATATGGGGGAAACGGAAAATCACACTCATTACCTGTCATAGCATATAAATTACCATAGGCTTGGTAAAGGATCAAACCTCCACCGCTAGGTGCAAGTATTATTCATTACTATCTAAGAGGTCTTTATAAAGGGTTGTGGGGTGTAGGTGTAAGATAACATATAATGGAAACGGAAACGGATGGGATACATTTGGGTGGTGACTTTGGGTGAATTTGGAGTGGAAGGGTTAGCTAATTATTTACACGAATACACGCTGGTTTGGTTGCTAAGCCAAGACTCGGACGAAGATATACAAACTCTACACAACTCTACATCAATCTCTTTCTTTTTCTTTTCTCATTTTTTTAATAACATAATACATCACATGGGGTTTATAATACGTACCCCTACACTTGAGCTTTTACATGCTCGATATTTACAATCTAACTAATGACCCGATTTGAGGTGGATCAAAATAACATGGAGATCATTTGACAAACATATGGGGGTATTGACTTAACTTTTCTTCCCCATTCTTCCGCGAAATAAATACTACCATGAATCCCAATCGTCCCAAAACTGTATTTACAAGGATAAGGACTTAGCAACCGTGTACTCAATAATTAACTCGGGTTAAACACAATAATGTACTAAAGAGGATTACATACAAGGTAGGATAAGGCTATTTAGGTGTAACGATTGGTTTAAGGGTGACAGCACTTGAATCCTTCACTTTTATTCACGAACCATCATGAGCCAGTGAAACCCTTAATGAATGTGATGTCCAAAATTGCCATAAACTTTTAGCTGACTTGACGTGCCTGAAACTCCTAGAAGGATTCTTCCCCAATCTGAGATCCAGTTGAAGAAATTGTAGCTCCATGAGTTTTGCACCTGTTCCATAAGTTTCAGCTTCTAGCTCTTTATAGAACTCCAGGAAATCCATTTTTAGTAGAGGTTACTCCAGCAGCTCCAAATTTGACTTTATGCCTTTAACTTTTGCGTCATTCGAATCCAAACATCAGTTATAATAATTTTATGATTAAATACATTTATTCTATCATCTGACTACTGTAAAGTGCCCAAATAATGGCTACAACAAAAATTAAAATCATACAAAAAGAAGCCAAAACAATGGCAAAACCCAAAACTGAAATTAAATTTAATATCAAGCGAAACAAGTCACAAGTGGTCAAGGTTTTCATCGCCTTTGCATACACAACATAATAATACCATAATATCATGTATTAACAAGGTGATGGCTAAGTCCATGGCCAAACATGCATGTATTTGTCATGGAAAAAAATAATTAACAAGAAATAAATTGTTTAGCCAACGAATCGAAGAAATAAATTAACTAGAATTAAAACCCTAATTTGGTACGTGTAACCAATGGCTTAAGGATCACTTAGTACTGTATTAAATACCTTATAACAACCATATTAATTCAAAAAATAATGCCCAAAGGGCTGATTTAAAACGGATTCAATAATCGTTCCAAAACTCGCAATTTAGGCCCTTTTACACGTACCCGATAACAAAACCAATTAAAGTATGCATAACAAATGGCTATAGGATCAAAAGTCATAGATCATAAGAACCCATATGGGTCGAATTAATTTCAAAAAAAATCCCTATGGGCTGTTTTAAAATTGTCCTTTTGAATCCATCAAAAATACGCATTTTTAGCTATTTTTACGCATACAAGATGATCATATGATGGCTCCTGATACCACTGTAGGTGATTTGACAATTAAATAACATATTATTAATAATTAAATAGAGCGGATAAATCACCAAACAAAGGATCCATAGAGTCATATGATCAATCAAAGTTAACACAAGAAAAGTAATACCTTTGTAGCGTGATCGGTAGAATCAAATGGTGACCTTCACCTTAACACGACACTTCTAATGAATCCAAGTGATCAATGAAGATTACCTCTATGATGTATCCATACTACACTTCCTTGTATACCAATTATATGATAGTCTTAACCCCGTAACCTTGAATAAACAAGATACAAAGTGATTGAAAAACAAGAACACAAAAACCATGAAAAGAGTGTGTTTGTGTCGTGTATTTATAAGATGGAGGAGGGGAGAGTTATTTGTAAAGTTGTAACCAAATTAATTTAGGAATCAATTAGGATATCATCACATTTAATTTAATTACATTTAATTTGATTAGTCAAACAATCTTATCCCCTCCCTTAAGACCATAAATGGTCGGCCCCTATATGGCTCATATGGGCCTCCTTTTTTGTTTTCCATGTCCAATTAACTAAGTACAATACTTAGTTATTAGAAGCCCAACAGTTATCCAGTGTTACGTGGGTTATTTATATACCGTATATACAATAAATACGATATATAAACTGGTACCTCAGTGTATATGTGATGAGGTGTCATTTTATACACTTTTTCGAGGTCATTTAACCTCCTAAATCGTGCATTTATGCCAAATAGGTACTTAATCATTCCTTTTCAAGTATTTCTCATTTGGAAGGCATTTGGAAGAATTACACGTGACTTAGGCTTATTTAGAGAAGAAACGGACAAGAGTACGGACCTACACCAGCATTAATCAAGAATTTCTCTATAGTGGCTGGAGACGGCGTCATAGATACTACGTGACGCTGTCACCACGAAGATCAAGACGGCGTCACATGATTCCATGACGGCGTCATAGCATACGACCCAGCCCATTATCTAGAATATTCTCTTTCATGACGGCGTCATGATTAAAACGCCCCCTAATATGGTTGATCCACTCTTAATATATTTTACATGCACCTAGTGTACTCCTAGGGGCGTGTAATAGTCTTCATACTATCTTGCATGTACGTTGCTCTAGCGACATATTAAGTAGACAACGGGTTCGTGTAATTCGTTCATACTTTAGGAAATAGTTACACAGATCATCACAAATGTGACAAGGCAACAACACTAGGAGAAGCAATCTAGGGAGTAATACATGATTAAATAAACACAGTCTTTTATCTTATTGTTATCACTAGTAGCGTAGTTAATATTTAGTTTAAACAGCTAAAACCAAACCTCTCTCCAATTATATGATTTACTTGCTTTCCATAAAATATAAAAATACAAAAATAATCTTCTCTCAACCCTTAGAATTCTGTTAGACCGTGATCAAGCCTTCCCAACCTATTCCTCGAGTGAACGATAAACAACCCCAAGTCTTTCCTATACTACACTACAAGGATTAGGTGCACTGTCTAGGGAGTTGTAAAACTTCTCGTGTAGAAGTCCTACGACAACCGCACATCAAGTTTTTGGCGCCGCCGTTTGGGGAATAGTTAGTTATTGATCATAGTTTAGTTTAGTTCTACTTGCTTGAATCCTTTTAAGTAAGATTTTAATTCTACATATTAGCTTTCTCGTAGTCTATCTTTTATTTGTGCCCTTTGTTTTGTAAATCACTCTTTCGTTCACCATCATGATGTATGAAAGACCACCAACCACACCCTTTCAAAACCCCCCACGAAACACAACCTTCCCATTCCAAAGATATACCTTAGAGTTCCAACAACATCAAGATGAACCTATCTACGATGCGTGGACTCGTTTCAAAAACTTAATCAAAAGATTCCCTCATCATGGCCTTGATTTATGGTCACTTACTTAATTCTTTTATGATTATGTCAACGACTATACCCGAATGGACCTTGACTTTCCAGCAAACGGGAACCTTAGGGAATTAAGCGGTGAAGAAGCATGGGAAGCCATAGAAAATTTCGCCCAAGGCCAAAAAGAATGGGACAACCCACCAAACATTATTTCTGAACAAGAAGTAGCAAATTTGAAGGCTCAAGCAAAAAGATTATTTGGAAATGAGGATGTTTGGGTTGAGATGCATAGAGTTATAGCATGGGATAAGGTGGAAAATTCGGACCCACAAAGTACCCCACAAGTCCTCCCATTATTTAAGGAATACACACTGCCCGTGACTTGCCCGGAAGTAGTAGAAGAGACTTTAGGAACCCCAATAGAGGTAGAACCTTTGGACGAAACACAACTAGAGGACTTAGGCTTGAATACTTGTAATCATGACATTCCTCTTAGTTCTAGGGAAGTTCCAACTTTTGATAAAATGAAGCCTCAACCACAACCCTTACCAAATTGTCCACCTTTAGATATAAGTCTAGGAGACAAAAGAGGCCTCGAACCACCCATCAAACCACATAGTCTGGATAGTTTTAGGATCAAGGTAGTAGACAATTTGACCATTCATACACCATCTTTATCTCTTGTGGCGTCTTCCCACCCTAACAATACGTATTGCTACTATCGCCCATGCATCGATGACCCTAAGAGACATTATGGATTTAAACCGGGTTTATTAGGACAAAGTGGATCCTCAGGTGTTGATTTTTCAAATTTGGAGATGATAGAAAATGATTGGGAATTAGAATATAAGGAAGCTTCTTTACTAGAAAAAGGAGTTAATTCACCCGTTTGGCCAAAAGAATTAAAAAAATACACCATTTGGAGCATATAATTCAACGACTAATTTTTCAGCATATGGCTCCTCCTCACCACGATGGTATGTACCGTTACTATCACCCGCGATTGAACTCAAGTGTAGGGGAACCCTCCTATTTATCTGTTAAATAAGGGTAGAGTCAGACTCGTGACTCGAACAAAAACAAGCGCTTTATGGTTATGTGGTTAACCCTTAGTTGACTTCTTGATTATTATGAGGGCTCACGAGACCAAGAATAGGTTTTTCATCAGTTGAGGCTTTGCATACTTGTGGTTGTGTTTGTTTGTTTGTTTTTATATATGTTTGTAATATATATAACTTACAAATGTTTTTTTATAAAACTAAAAATAAAACTCAAACCAATTTTAGAAACTAAATCTTTGATTTAGTTTAAAGTTTAAATATGATTTGAAACTAAACACTTATTTTTTTATATAAATAACACTAAATAAATGTTATGATTGTTATTTAATTTATGTCTTGTTCAAACTAATATTTATTCCACCTAGGTTATATATATTAGTCATGAAAATGAACAACTTGACACACATAAATGATATAAAACAAGTATTAAACTTACGTTAAAAAAATAGCTTTTAACTTGTGTTATGAAGGATGAATGCATGCTTCCTCGTACACACTTTTTGATCATGTTTTTATCAAAAATAATACCTGTCAAAATTTAAGTCATGCCGTCTAATTGGTTGAGAACACTTGCATTTGCTCTTCACTGTGCGTGAGACGTAGGTGAATTGTAACCCAAGGTGATTATTCTCTATGCGTGAGACCTAGACATATTCTCACATGTTCTCGCAGTGGATGACTTAATCGAGTTAAGCAGGTGAGACCTTGGCTCGAGGAAAGGATGGGACTAAACATGCCAGCTTGACATTGTTTCTCCGGTTACAAATGTCATGAGTTCCATATGGTCTAAGAATTGCACAAGTTTTTTGCAATTGGTGAACGTTACCTACCTATTAAATCTATCATTGCTAGCAGATCAACTGATGTGATAGTGGAACTTCAATGAGGATCTTAGGCTTTCGTAAAATTAATTGTTATATATAAACTTGGGTAGTTAATTTTTAAAGGATAAATTATTGAAAATACTAAAATCTTGAACTTTATTTTGTAGATGGCTGCAACTCAAACCACTAACAACAACTCAATCAGGTCAATTCTCGAAAAAGAGAAGTTGAATGGTAGCAACTTTTTGGACTGGTATCGCAACCTGAGGATTGTCCTTAGGAATGAACAAAAGTTGCACCACCTGGAAGAGGCCTTACCTGAAGCGCCTCCTGCCACTGCAACTGCTGCTGTTCGCAACGCCTACACCCGTAGGGTCGCTGAACAACAAGAAGTAGCTTGTCTTATGCTGGTGAGCATGACCCCTGAGATTCAAAAGAACTTAGAGGACCACATCGCATTTGAGATTCTACAGGAACTGAAAACTATGTTCTAACAGCAGGGTGAGCAAGAACTGTTTGAAACTGTCAAGGCATTTCATACTTGCAAGCAGGAGGAAGGCCAATCTTTTAGAACCTATGTGCTTAAGATGAAAGCCTACTTGGATTAGATGGAGCGACTTGGCTATCCCATGCATCTAGTCCTTGGGGTGAACTTGATTCTCACTTTACTCTCAAAGGATTATGACCAGTTCGTGCAAAATTATAACATGCACAGCATGGGGAAGACTATACCTGAACTGCATGCCATGCTAAAACTTTTAGAAAAGAGTATACCCAAGAAATCCCCTATTGTCCTAGCTATAAGGTAAGGTCAAATCCAAAAACCTAAATCGCAAGCACGAGGCAAGGGAAAGCAAAGAGGCAAGGGAAAAACCAAGTTGGCTTATGATCCCAAGCAAAAGATCCCCCCACCTACTAAAGAGAAGCATCCTGCTAAGGACACTGAGTGTCACCACTGTCACAAGACTGGACACTGGAAGAGGAATTGTCCTCTATATTTGGCAGAGTTAAAGAAGAACAAAGCCAGTACATCTGGCACATCAGGTATCTTTACTATAGAACTGTTCTCATTTCCTAAAAGTAATTCCTGGATTTATGACACTGGTTGTGGAACTCACATTTGTAATACAATCCAGGGGCTTAGAGGATATCAAAAGTTGAATAAATGAGCTTTAGATCTGTATGTTGGCAATGGCCATAGTGCAGCTATCGAAGCCATAGGGAGCTTTGAACTTATCCTCCCTAGTGAAATGATTCTTGTATTAGAAATTTGTCATTTTTCCCTTTCTATTACTAGAGGGATTGTTTCACTTTTACGGTTATGGGACAAAGGTTTTCTTCATAAATTTATGGATAATGATGCAATTTCAGTTTCTAAGGATAATATATTTTATTTTAATGCTTTTCTAAGTGATGGCATTTTTGAGATTGATATGCATAATCATATATCCAATAAACGTTCTATTTACACATGTAGCAACAAGAAAACCAAGCACAACTTGGATTCTACTTTTCTATGGCATTGTCATCTTGGCCATATAAACAAGAAACGCATAACGATGGGCTTCTTACGTTAATTGATGATGAGTCTTTTGACGTATATGTATCTTGTATATCTAGCAAAATGGCAAGAAAGCCTTTCACCTTTGCAAGTGACAGAGCTGATGCTCTACTTGGAATCATACATAGTGATGTATGCAGACCATTTAGAACCACGTCTAGAGAAGGTGCTAACTACTACGTTACTTTTATTGATGACTTCAGTAGATATGGTTATGTTTACTTGATTAAACATAAACATGAAGTTTTTGAAATGTTCAAGACTTTCCAAAACGAAGTAGAAAATCAACTCGAAAAGACTATAAAAGCACTTCGATCAGATCAAGTAGGATAGTATTTAAGTCAAGAGTTTTTAGATCATCTAAGGAGTTATGGGATCATCTCACAACTTACTCCTCCCTATACATCATAACATAATGGTGTATCGAAAAGGAGAAATTGAAATTTACTTGATATGGTTTGATCCATGATGAGTCTAACTATTTTGCCAATGTCCTTTTGGGGCTATGCTCTAAAGTCTGTTGCACGCATACTCAATATGGTTCCAACAAATAAGGTTAATGCGACACCATACGAAATGTGGCACGAGAAAGTCCTGAAATTGTCTTACTTGAAGGTCTGGGGTTGTGAGGCCCTTGTCAAACGAGACACGCCGAACAAACTTAAGTCCAAATCTATCAAGTACATCTTCGTAGGATACCCAAAGGAAACAATGGGTTACTACTACTACTACCCACTTAAGAACAAAAATTTTGTTGCTCGGTATGCTGAGTTTTTTAAGACCAATCTTATAAAACAAGAAGCAAGTGGGAGCACCATAAACTTTGATGAGATTCAAAGGGAAGATGCACAACCTTCTGAGAACACTAGCGTACATCAACATGAGGTCAAACATGATGCTGTAGATCCTCAAACTGATGTAATTCCCGTTCGTAGATCCGTAAGGATACCTCAAGCACCTGAACAATATGGTTTCTATATTGATGCCGAGGAACATGAGTTAGGAGATCATAGGGAACCTCCTAACTATCGGGTTGCACTATCAGATCCTGAATCCAAAAAGTGGCTTGAAGCTATGAACGCGAAAATGCAATCCACGAAAGACAACTAAGATTGGAACTTAGTTGATCTTCCTCCAAACTGTAAGACTGTTGGGAGTAAATATATCTTTAAGAAGAAAACCGATATGGATGGCAATATACATACCTATAAAGCTCGTCTTGTAGCAAAAGGTTTCACTCAAACCTACAGGGTTGACTATGAAGAAACCTTCTCGCATGTTGCAGACATAAAAGCTATTAGGATTCTCATAGCCATAGCAGCGTATTATAACTATGAGATTTGGCAAATGGATGTCAAAACCGCCTTCTTAAATGGTCGCCTAAACAAAGATGTTTATATGGTGTAGCCTGAGGGGTTTATGAATCTTAAGCATCCTAGATGAGTATACAAGCTTTAAAGATCTATTTATGGACTTAAGCAAGCTTCTAGGATCTGGAACAAGAGATTTGATAAGGAAATCAAAAAGTATGGTTTCACTTAAAATCCCGATGAGCCATGTGTATATAAAAGAGCTAGTGGAAGTATCATTGTCTTCCTAATCTTATATGTCGATGACATATTGCTTATGGGAAACAACATTCCAATGCTACAAGATGTAAAATCCTAGTTTGGAAAATGTTTTGACATGAAAGACTTAGGTGAGGCACATACATTCTAGGAATCAAGATCTATCAAAATAGATCAAGGCGATTGATCAATTTAAGTCAAAATGCATACATTGACAAAATCTTGAAATGATTCAAGATGGATACTTCCAAACGTGGAACTATTCCAATGCAACCCAATGTAGACTTGAGTAAATCTCAAGGCCCCTCTACACTGACTGAGGTGAAGTGAATGAAAGGAATACCTTATGCTTAGGTTGTGGGTTCTATCATGTACGTTGTGAGGTGCACTAGACCTGATGTAGCATTCTCTCAGAACCTAACGAGTAGATACCAACAGAATCCAGACAAAAGTTACTGGACTGCTGTAAAGAACATACTAAAGTATCTTAGAAATACTAAAGATATGTTTCTTATTTATGGTGGTGATTCCATAACTGAGCTTAGTGTTACTTGCTACACTAACGCTAGTTGGGAGACTGATCGGGATGACCTTCGATCTCAGACGAGGTTTGTCTTCGTAATGAACGGAGGCGCTGTTGATTGGAAAAGTTCTAAGCAAAGCACTACCACAATGTCTTTTATGGAAGCTGAATACATAGCTGCAATGGAAGCTATTTGGATACGTAAATTCATTTTTGGGCTTGGCGTTGTCCCCAGCATTGATAAACCTATGGATATGTACTGTGGACAACACATGTGCCATTACCATGCGATGAATCTGGTGTTCAAAAGGTGCAAAACATTTTTCGACAAAATATTACTTTATTCAAGAGTAATTCAAGAAGGTGTTATACGTTTTTCATAGTTCTATATAGATAAAAACCTTATTGAACGTTTACCAAAAAACCATTGCCGAGTACAAACATGTTAGCAAATGTTAGGAGCATTGGACTTAGACCAGCTGGTAGTTTCATGTAAATCTGTTTATTTTAGTATTTGAATAATTAGGATGTAAAACAGTTTTATTTCATAATGAATTGATATACTTAGTTGTGTCGTTTTCAGTGATAATTACTGTCGTCCATATTGCATGTTTAAATCCTTGAATAATTTATTTATTATCGAACTTGTCCATTGTCCAGTTAATGATACGGGAGGGCATCATTGAATTTAAGGCAAATGTGAGAGTCTTTCGGTTAATATTTCATATAGTATGAATATTAATGTGGATGATAACGCCAAACTCAATACTGTTGTTCATTGGAGGAACGTTGGACTAACCCAACCCATGAGTATTCACTACATGGATCGGCGTCAATAGTGAATCTCATAAGTGGTTATGTCTCTCATCCTCAGACTTGAGATGCAAGTAGGTTTTGTGTGTGTGGAATGTCAATCTTAGATATGGTTCAACGCTAACCTGTTGAAGTCTACTGTAAAGGCCATTTTCAGGAGGGATGTAAAACACATAACGGACATGTACAGTCAAAATAGGATTTGTACTCCACATGTTATGGGGAAAGATATACTGGGCCCTCGATGATTTGAACCGTTGTATGTTTGCCGCACCCTAAAATGTAATTAAGGTTGATACTTGATTATTTGGTAATCTAGATTCAATGTCTATATCGAGAAACAAGAATGTTAAACATTAGAATGAGTATGATCCGTGTTCTTATGTTTAAACAAACGTGTTTATAACAAAAGGTTGATTGATTAACTAAACCATTTAAAAAATATGTTTAAGGAAACTATCCTCATATTTTTTAGGGGCATTGGCGTGTTTAGACGCTAACCTTGCTTGTATAATTACTTGATTCTATTCGTGTGTAGTGGGAGCTGTTGGAGATATGCTGTGTCATAATAATAATTTATATGGCTAGACAATGTGAGGTACATGTTATATATCGTGTTTATTGTATTTACGGTTATATAAAATAACCCACGTCAAACAAGGATAACTGTCGGGCTTTAATAACTATGTTATTGTACTTAGTTAATTAGGACTTGGAAAATCAAATAGGAGGGCCCTTATGAGCCCATATAGGGCGCGCGGCCATCTAATGGTCTTAGGGAGGGAATAAGAATGTTTGACTAATCAAATATAATGATATGATCTCCTAATTGATCTCTTAATTAATTTGATAACAACTTACCAAAAGACTCTCCCCTCCTCTCTATTTATTATAAAACACGGAACAAAAACAATCCCTCCCTTTCCCCCCTTTCTGACAAGGTTTTGTGTTCTCTTGGTTTTTCAATACTTGTTTCTAGGTTTAATCCAAGGTTGAAATTACAAGGTATGTGGGTTAAGACTAGCATCTAATTGGTATACAAGGAAAGTGTAGTGTGGATACATCATAGAGGTGATTTCCATTGATCACTTAGTTTCATTAGGTGTTTCGTATTAAGGTGAAGGTCACTATTTGATTCTACCGATCACGCTACAAAGGTATTACTTTTCTTGTTTTAACTATGATTGATCATATGACTCTATGGATCCGTTGTTTGGTGAATTTATACGCTGCATTTAAAAGTTAATAAATATGTCTATATTATTGGTGATTCTCATACATCAACAAGAGCTGGAGCTTCTTCTACAGGAAGTGGAAAGGCAACGCTTGATGGAGAAGAGAAGAACTCATCAAACAATGGTTGAAACATAAGATCCTATTCATGCCTCAGTGGTGGTACAAACGGTGCTAAAGGAGGAGAATTTGGAACGAGTCCTGAGCTGGGTGTTGCAGGAGTCATACATTAAGTCAGGTCCTGAACGAAGTTGTTCAGATGCCATTGTCATTAGCTATCAAAATCGACATGGATGGTTTCAATGATTTTTCTAGTACGTCGGTTGTAAATATGGTAAGATTTCTTCTTGGGTGCGTATCCAATGAAATTACGTATATTAGCTTTAGCTTGAAGTTTACCTGAATTCTCACTATCATTGTTTGGGTAGCAAATTGCACCAAAAACATGAAGGTAGGATTTAAATTCAGGATTGTCATGTAAGAGCTCATAGTAGTTTTTCCTGGCGTCGTATATAATGTATCGGTTTTGGGTGTAAACATGCGGTGGGAGGGGTGTGGTGTGCCACTTTGGGGGGTTCCACCCTTGGGGCCGGTAGCGTTTTGGGGCCGGGCCCCCACCCTGGGGTAGCAATTGCCTCGGTCCATAAGAATAAAAGGAGCTTGTTGCGAAGATTAACATTTGTACGAGCAGATTCAACATGCGTACGATCTTCACCTTTCAACAACACATTTTATTGTGGAGTATCGCACATACTGATGTTTCTGTAAGATGCCATCCTGTTCATAGTAGCCCTCGTAGGGTTTGATTATCTAACTCAGTTCCATTATCTGTATGGAATGTTCACTGGGTTAGTTGTATTCAATCTACACTTGTTTCATGTTCTGAAACTTAATTTTAAAATCAGGAGCTTTCATCCTTTGATGCTAAAAACGTTACCCAGGTGAACCGAGAGTTATCAGCCACAATGTCAAGGTAAATGTACCTTTTTCATATACACTTGGAACACACATAGTGCCCACAAAGATCCATATGTAAGAAAAGATATAGTTTTTCTTGAGTGGGGTCTGCAGATTTTGGTTTATCTATGATCTGTTGCTTGCTTTTTTCCTTTGGCACAAGCAGAAACCATTGGTTCTCTTTTCTAATTTAAGTCTAGGAAGACCACGTACTAGACCGTGTCTAGCCAAATGATTAATAGCACCAAAATTCAAATGAGACAGACGACGATGCCATAACCATGACTTAGTCTTTATGGCTTTTGACAAGAGACATATAGGAGAAGACGCCATCATATCCCTAATGGACAAAGAAAATAGGTTAGTTCCTGAATATCCTGAGAGTAGATCAACACCTTCCAGATTACGAACAAAGCATGTATGTTTTTGGAAAGCTACTTCAAGATCTAAGTCGCAAAATTGACCAACTGAGAATAGATTGTGTCCTAGTCCTTCTACATAATAAACCCTTGAAATTGTGACGTTCCCTATCTGATAATCACCATACCCCATAATCATCGCAACTTGGTCGTTACTGAATTTGACAGTACTGAGAAATTTATAAACAAAATTGGTGAGCTGAAAGCGATCTTCGGTCATGTGCTTGGAGCATCCGGAGTCCAAATACCACAGAACAATTTGGATAACCTGCAGTCGATAAGAGAAGAAGAAGATGGAGCAATTGAAGTATCAGATCCTCGAGATGTATCGGGTTCCATTCTGTTAGCAGTCATAGATTTTGCAACCTTAGGTTTGCTATTTTGAATAGATTTAGGTACTTTAGGTCTCCTTGTATATACTCTAGTGACTACTTGTTTTGGTGCAACTACTTCAAGACGGTATGGGACCCTAAGATGGTACTGTTTAGTCGGGGGTTCATCCTAGTTAAAGGGAGCTTTCAACTTAAAGTGACAGTCCTTCGAGTGGTTATTTCCATTTATAATCATCAGAGTTAAACTCTTTTCCAGTAGGTTTTTTTTTTCTCGTTCTTTTCTCTTTTTATTTTTCTATGAGACAGATTTAGGCACGTACATTTCTATACTCAGTCAAAATGATCAATTAAACACATAGCATGATTAGCATCAAACAAACATTCATCGCATACAGAATAAAGAGCCTTGGCACCTTTAACAGGATGCTTAACATGTTCATTACAAACATTTTTAGATTCAGAGTTACTTTTATTCAAACTAGATTTAACTTTCCTAGATTGGACTTCTACTTTATTCTTCTCATTACTACTTGGTTTTCGCAAAATCCTATCATTCTTTGTATTGCCTGAAGGCTTTGATCCGCTACCACTAGTAGAAGGGTTTACTCCTATAGAAGACAATAAAGGTCTGTTAGATGCTTTGGGAGTGTTGTCTGATGATGTGATCGTGTCAGCAAATCAAACTTTTTTGCTCTTGTTAATAGGCGTGACCGCAACTAATTTCTCACTAGGTTTGTGAATATCAGGGCAAGTATCTCTAACATAACCTAGCAACTCTTGAATCAGCTTAACATACATACAGGCTGAGTAAGATGCACTATCTAAAGGGTTTCATGATTTAGCTTGTTCAACTACCTCCCTAAGAATAGCAGCTTGTTCCATAGTATGCTTAAGGTAGTATTCGTGAGCTTCCTTATTATTCTTAACCTTAGGAGCCAAAATTACTGGGTCAAGCTTATACATTCCTGAAGCAATAGTGGTAGCATTTGACACTTGGGCAGCATTAACGACTATGTCTTTTCCTTTAAGTTTTCGAATATCATTTTTTTATTGTTGGTTATGGACAAAATTCTCTTTTCCTAAAGTTGAGCATTTAAATCAGTAATTTCAACAGACTTTTGATTCAATTGATTAACCAAAGATTCAGTTTGTTCTTTAGCACGAACACATGATGGTTTAATTGAATCATAAAGTTGTGTATAAGTCTGTTTCAAATGCTCATTCTCAGCAATTAGGTTTGCACCCTATGTTCCAGTTCGATATTGATGGTATCAATCTCATCTATGTCCTTTTTCACATTGTTTGTGGTAGAAGTTTTATTCAAATGTTTAATGTTTGTCTTCAACTTCTTGATGGTTGTGTCTTTTGCTTAAATCTCAGCTTTTAAATTTTTCAATTCAAACAATTGATCAAATGCAAGTTCGGTTTGGTTTACAGATGTGTTATTCTTTTGAAAAATTTCTTTATGAGTCTGCATTGCAATTCAAAAGATATGCAGTGTTGTTCAAGTTCAGAAAATCCTTTTTGAAAGTCTTATTATAACTGCATACTTTTTCAACCTGTTGTGTTGTTTGGATAAGGCTCTGCTTCAAGTTCCTAGGACCACTTGTTGCACATTTTCAACACGCAATCATTCATAACCATAGAGAAGTCAGACTTTCACAGAAGTGTTCCAAATCCACTAGAGGTAATTCTACACCAGAATTCATAATATCTAGAGAAATGACTTTTGACTAAGAGTTCCATCATTTTTAACAAAAAAAAAATTGTTTTTTTTATTTTCAAAACACTATTTATCTACATGATACTGTTGAACACCAGCTTCCATTTGGTTAAAAACTATTTGTACTTCCGTTACCTCATTTAAAAGATATTTATCAAAAACATTAAATATGTCTTTTAAAGTCTTTAATAATGGTATTATTTCATTTTAAAAATAGCTTTAGTGTGTTCAAACCCCCATTCCCCTTCTGTTAAAGCATTGGGCGTGATCCACTTTTTCACCATAATGTCAAATTGGCCAAGATGGTATTTAAGCTTTTTATGGCTTGTATTAACCAGGCTTACCTTAGGAAGTTCCCGCAGAGCCTCAATTTTGACAGGCAAAGAAGCAGATTGGTCAGTAATAGGGTGTAAAGCTTGTTTATCAGACAGTTCTCGTTGTGGGATAAACCGTTTACCAAAATCTTTAGATAATCGATTTAACTTAGCATAATTAATTGGTTTAATGTTAACTTTATGTTTTAAGACCATTGGATCACTTTGTTTTAAAAGCAATTGAAATCACATTGGTTTCCTTAGAAATAACATTACTGTCATAAAGGATTGGCCTAATCTGCTTAGCTTTCTTAAGATAGAAAGGATTTTGAAAACCAAGAGCTTGTTTCAGAATGTTATCATAGAAAACTTGTGGTTTCGTGAGCATATGCGTAGTTTGCGCGGAGTGACCTATTTTACAAAAAATGTTGTCCAGTTCTTTAACTTTATTTTCCAAAGCAATTTTTGTATCAATATTCTTAGCTTCTTTTTCCTTGAATCGTTTTGGAATACATTAAATATTTTTTTAACATTCCTTTTCTTTTGATTGTTTCCAAAAGAAGTTTTTTAAGATGTTAATTTTCTTTTTTAAAATCCGCAAACTATGCATCTCTCCACGAATTATATCATCAATTATAGCTTTTCTCAAGTACTAAATCTACATTTTGTCTTTCTTCTAATGAAATTTATACCCGATCTTTGTATCATTCAAGCTCACAAGATAAGGTTTCATTGGCAATTAAATTATCATTATTGACCTTGTTACAGTTAGTTACTTGATTTAATAGTTGTTCAAACACAGATAATACCAAGGCATCTTGTTGTGCAGAAGAATTTATATCCTAAACAACTGCATTTTGTGATTCAATCAGATACTGAGAGTACGGAATGATATTACTATCACTATGTATCTCATTCTCTGTATGTTCCATAAAATGAGAAGGTTTAGAATACGGCATCTCTTGCACACTTTGAATTAGCATAGCAATATTAGTGTTGTCAGAGATTGGTACCTCGGAGAGAACATCTGAACCGTAACTAGACAAATTGGCCATAAGAACTGCTTTGGCTGTAGAGATCTCGTCACAGTTAGAATCATATCCAAATCATCTGCTTGATAAGTTGTATTGTATGTGATGACTGACTGTGTAACTAGACCCTCTGCAATACCAGGGTCTGCCAAGAATTCCAATTCTTTCTCATTCAGAACTTTACCATTTCCTTGAGCTTCAACCAATAGAACTTTATCCCTGAACCATGTAGCATCCCTTTTTCCTCTTTGGCTTTGCACACTGTCTTGCCATATGACATTTCCCTTGGAATATAAAACACTACACAACCCTATTATTGACTGAATAATTCCCCCTGTTCCCAAAGAATTAGCTCATGTTCTGAAGCGAGCCAACAGCATAAGACATTTATATCCCCTGAATGGATAAAAAGTCACTCTTCCATCATGAAAGTTGCTTGTTGTCTTGTTGATGAAAATTTCGTAAGCTGAATGTATGTAGATGGGAAACAGATGTATACAGTAGACAAAAAGAGACATCATTTTATTAATGGGCAATCAATAGGGTCAACCATTGCTTAAACACAGGAACGCTAGAACCGGATGTCTAATTAGAGGAAATTTCATTCAAGGTGTAAAATGAGTTGAACACGATGGAAATGGAATATTTAATTTGAGGAATAAATATTGTGGTTGTGGACAAGCCTCTTAGATGACAGATGATGAGTAATGCAATTGAATACGTGCTGATGGGTTAAAAGATTGCATGTGGTGGATGGATAAAAATTAGTTAAAGTAATGTTGTAAGTGATGATAGTTATCCATATTGAGGAGACTGAGATGAGTGAAAATTGTTGTTGATGTTGAAACTAGGAATTATTGTATGAAGACTTATATGTGTGAAATCAGAGTGTCCCATTTGATGATTTGCAACTATGCAAGTGATCTTAAACAGCTTCATGCAAATAAGACAGACTTCATTAGCATGGAGCTCATGTTGTATCAAGATAATCATTAAGCGATCAAAGTTGGCAGTAATGAAAATTCTTTTACAAGCTTGACATAGTCACCAACTTTACTCCATTCAGGTGTGAGGAGAGACTATTTAAGACTAGGTATTAGCTTAGAATTGCTCCATTTTTATTTGTAAATGTTCATATCAATGATCAGCTAGAGTAAATCTTCGTAATATAGATGAAGTGATTCCCCCTTGATTGTGAGTAAACTTATTTTTTTTTTTCAAATTCATCATACAGTTTTACACTCTCTTTCCTTCCTAAGTCAAAGAGGTACCTTGCATTAGAAGTTGAACTTTTTCCCTATAGATCTTGCACTCTATGATGATTAATAATGAAAAGAAATCAGAATGGTAGACGTAGAAGACATGAATATAGTTCCCTTGAATCACAATCAGCTTGGATTTTCTTATGTAGCAGACAATTCCAGCATATTTCTTTGTCTAACACCCTATTATCTTCAATAGTAGGCCAAAGAGTGGATCCGTGTTTGGACTGATTCAAGTATCATTCTTTTGTGCTCTCTGTTTTGCAATATATATATCCATTCTACTTTTCCAAGAATCATACAGGTCTTTGTCCAACATTGGTGGACGATTATCAGCACCAAAGAGTATCATGTACTCAGCAAGAGTATTCTTTTGACCAATTAGAATGATTGAATCCATTTTGATTTGATATTTAATTAATATGAAAGATGATCGAACACTGATTGGAGGTTGTTGTGTTAAAGTGAGATTTTGATTAATGTGATTGAGTCTTTGGAATACAATAGATTTACAATTTCTTGATAAAAACCGGGAAAACAAATTATCACGGATTTTTAACAAATCAAAGAACAACCGTATAATATCCTAATTAAAGTGTATAGTTTACCGAAGTAAGGCGTATAAATCTCCACAAGCAAATGATGTATAAATCGCCTCTAAAGTTGATTTATAAATCTCCTAAAGAACAATTATAATTCCCTGAATATGATGTATAAATCGGCCTTAAGAAAGTAATCCGTATAAATCGCCTTAGTAATGAGCGTATAATTCGCCTGAGAAGAATCGTATAATTCGCCTGAGAGAAACACACGTATAGTTCGCCTTAGAGAAAGTACGTATAAATCGCCTGAGGAGAAACGTATAACTCGCCTAAGAAACTACATATAATTCGCATAAGAAAAATATGTATAAATCGCCTGAGGAGAAACGTATAACTCGCCTAAGAAACTATGTATAATTCGTCTAAAGAGAAACGTGTATAACTCGCCTTAACGTATAATTCGCCCAAAACTACTACGAAACTCAAGCTACAAAAAACTTAAAAAGACTCACTTTTTGACGTTTCTACCTGATTTTTCTTGTACTTCTTACCTATCTAAGACTATTAGAACCTTAAAAACATAAACTTTAACGTTTTTAACATGAAAATTTTGAAATTAAGATTCAAGGTAAAAAAATCCTTTTTCGAACCCAAAAGACTAAAAAAGATGAAATTTTTGATGTTTTTTCAAAGAGTTTCTTGTACAACTAGCCTTTACTAAGATAAATAAAGAAGAAAGATTAAAGCTTTATGGTTTTTAAACCCTCAAAAAGTAAAAACTTCTTGAGAAGTTTGAACCAACTAATACGCCTAAAACGAGTAACAAACACACACTAAACCTTCACAAACACCCCATGGCTCTTGATACTAGTTGTAGAATATCTTAATACACACAAGGTATGGATTCAATGAAGAGTTTTAGAGAGAGAAAGAGAGGTGGTTGGATGAACGCTTAGAGAGAGAAAGTAAGAAAGAAAATGTTTGAGAGAGAAAGTAAGAGAGAAAATTTGTAATCGTTACTTATTGTGAAAGAAATTGAACAACCAACCACCCTTTCCTTAGGCATGGAAAGGGGTTATATATGCTTATTTCAGGCCGGTTAGGGCTTGGATTTTAGGGATTTCCATGGGACTTTTAGATAACTAGCCTACTAAGTTTCCAAATATTACTAAATGAGCTTATCGATGATTATCAATGGAAAATGGCCGATACTTTCTTATCCTATACTTTCATGACATATTCATAAGCTGCATCCAATACTAACTGTCTTAACATGAATTCCCTATGTCAATGCACTATCAGCAGAGTGCACGTAGCATCTCACTTGACTGTTGATGGCAAACTTGTTGCTATAATGTGTACTAGAATTCGAATCTTTTTCAAACCATCTAGCTAATCGACAGCCCCCTCAGGTTCCCCTTTAAGGTTACTGGGGTGGCTTGGTTTAGAAACTCTTGTACGTGCAACCACAAGCCATGTGCATAATTTTTCCAGCACTGCCACTTGCTTCATTGTGGCTTCCATTTCCATTGTTTCGATTAGCCTTGTAAGCCGTCATCGCATCGGCTACATGTTGGGTTATCAGTTGCTCAATGGCATCAGAACTCATTCCCTATTTTATAGTTTCAAAATTCACAAAAATTATAACACATGAGATTTCATCCAAAATATAATCATGACACGCAATAAGTGCAATCAAGGTTGTAAAAATCGTTAGGCGCTAGCTAGGCCGCCGGGTACCGCCTAGTGATTAATCGGTTATACGAGGATTAATCGGATTGGACTTTTTATATATAAAATTATAGAAATATAGGCCTAATTTTCCTAATTTAACCGATTTTGTCTGATTTGGCCGATAAATCCCCTATATGGTTGATTTCTATCCGTAACCGAGTTGGCCGATTTATCCAATTTTTGTCTAATTCGGCCGATTTATTCCCGATTTGGCCGATTTTTATACGATTAATCGGTATGTTGACCGATTTTTGACCAAAACGATTAATAAGGCCGATTAGTGAATATCAAGGCGGTTAATTCTCGCCTAGCGCCTAGGCCGATTTTTGCAACATTGAGTGAAATATAATGAGATCACGACACACACAGATATAAGAGAATCAATGATAGCAATAAATAAATCAACATCACAATATAGTGTAATCATAACCAACATAGATAGATTTCAATACTTGGTACATCATTTTTCAAAGAAAAATACATATAAGCGTCATATTAAAAGCTACCAGTTGAGTACTACTCAATGCTTGGTAGACTACGACATAGTAAAGCTACAATGATCCTGCTATATCTATCTAGATGTGTAAAATCTCCTCAATTCTCTTGAGTCAGGCTTTGACTCCAACCTCTCTAACATCTCAAGAAATCTTCTCTCGCTAAAGTGCAGTTGTCTCTCTCTCTCTCTCTCTCTCTCAGCTACAGCGAGCCTAGCTATCAAGGTCTCTACCTCATGCTCATGGACTCAAATCTCTCTATAGCCTTAAACCTCTTGCAATGTTGTAACCCTTGCCCTTTTCTATGATTTGAATGTTCTAATTTAGTCCTTTGACTATTTGACGTTTGGCAATTTTGTTAGAACATGTACCGTGTTGACGGTGGTGAATTTATGTGATTGAGGTGTTTTATGGTTATGTGGTGTATAATAATCCTTTTTAGAGGGTATTATTATGTTGATTATATTCTTGATGGTTTGACCCGTGAATAGCGGGAATGCTCCCCTTTACCAAAAAAAAATAATGTTCAAAATGATTTTTGGGAAGTTTAATGTGAAAATAAGTCGTGTAAATACTCTAGGTTATGGGAAAAGTATTTTTAAAGTGAATAAAAATGCTGAGTAACTTCGGGAAACATTTTACGATCGAGGTTTTTGAGTTTTAAGTGAACCCGACACAAAAAGTGGCATCCTGAGACCCCCTAAGATACCATAGCCGGTTTCAAACCTTGTGGGGGACAAGGAGGCACTATTTTAGCTACATGTTCCAAGCCTTAGTACTATATGTCTTATTTTCTTCTCACAACACACACAATGCATGTTTGAAAATCAAAACTCATCTCTCTTTCTCTCTTGTGTTGCGTCCGACCAAATCTCTCACACACACACACACACTTATAATTTTCAATCTTTGATCAAAAACATAAGAGTTTGGGTACTTTCGGGTTGATTCTAGTATTCGGGTTATTGTTTAAACTACGTTTGGGTAGTCGATTCGCGTTCATTCTCGCTTTTCAAAACCCTCTTTGTAAGTTTTCTAAATCTTGATTTAAAATGTACTTTTGTGTATTAAATGATGCATAGAAGCTAGTTGTAAGGTGTGTTTGTTAAAAATCGAAAATGAAAAGTTTGCGAAAGGTTATAAAAGGTTCGGTTTGAGGTTCGAACAAAGGAAAAGGAAATGAGGTTTTGTTAGTTTTATTGTCGTGGTTGTGATGGTTGAAAAACATTTATTTTCTATGTAGCATATTTTGGATATTGGATTATTTGGCTTAATTTTAAGCATATTCGAGCTTATTTTGAGCTTATTAGCTCTCGGCAATTTAAGGGTATACAAGAGAAGTGTTTTTGGTTATTTACCTCGTATGTCGTGTATTTGTGGACTATTTTGATAGCTTATGGTGACAACCGAATATACTACGTAGCGTATTAGCTTATTTAAAAGCTTATTATAGTTTTGGGAGCTTATGGGCTCACGGCCCAATAAGTTGTAGCCTATTGTGGTCCAGATTATTTTGTTAGCTATTGTTTTGGACTTATATATTTACTAACGGGCTTTGTTATTGGGCCTAAAATATATATTATACATATGGATATCTTAATGGATCCTTATTGGGCCTTAAGGCTCAATAAGCGAAAACTAGTCATTTATGAGATTTGACGGACTTTTGGGGAGTGGAGTATACTTATGAAATGATGTTGACAGTTGGTTTTAGAAAATATGCTTTGGTAAACGGTGTGAGAAACGATTTTGGTATTTTGTCGAAAAATGGTGAATTTGTAAAAAATTGTTTGAAATAAAGGTTTAAAAACCTTGGAAAACGTTATATAACCGAACGGGTCATGTCAAAATTTCATAAAAAGTCTATACTTAGAAATTTTACTAAAAATGGATTTTTGATAAAATAATAAAATATTATTTTAATAAGTCGACTAAAAGACAAAAAATATATTTTTCTGAAACTTTTCTAAATTGTTTAGTATAATTAAACGCTTTCGTTCTTATAATTTAAACGATGAATCAATGGTAGCTAAGAGTACCGAATGGAATTACCGAGATATATATATATATATATATATATATATATATATATATATATATATATATATATATTTTTTTTGTTCTATGTCTCTATTCTAGTCCTTTGACTATTTGACGTTTGGCAATTTTGTTAGAAAATGCATCGTGTTGACGGTGGTGAATTTATGTGATGAGGTGTTTTATGGTTATGTGGTGTATAATAATCCTTTTTAGAGAGTAGTTTTTCTGTTGAATTATATTCTGGGTTGTTTGGACCAATGGAATTAGGCGTGAGATGCGAAAACGAGTACTGACAAGTCGTATAATGTTCAAAATGATTTTTATGGAAGTTTATTGATGAAATATAATTCGTTGTAATACTCTTGGGTATGGCGATAAAAGTATTTTTAAACGTGAATAACAGATGCTGAGTAACTTCGGGAAACATTTTACGATCGAGGTTTTTGAGTTTTAAGTGAACCCGACACAAAAATTGGCATCCTGAGACCCCCTGAGATACCCTAGCCGGTTTCAAACCTTGTGGGGGACAAGGAGGCACTATTTTAGCTACATGTTCCAAGCCTTAGTACTATATGTCTTGTTTCTTCTCACAACAAACACAATGCATGTTTGAAAATCAAAACTCCTCTCTCTTTATCTCTTGTGTTGTGTTCGACCAAAGCATACACACACTTATAATTTTCAATCTTTGATCAAAAACATGAGATTTTGAGTTGCTGCTTGAGGTGAGTTCTTGCAGCCCCACTTTTTAAATCTTTTTCGTTGGGGAAAAATAATACTCAAATGTGTTTTGAACTGTTTTTCTGAACTGTGCGAAATGTGGTTTTGTTTTTGGGATAATTTAGGTGCTTATGACTGCTATGTGAATATTGTGTGGTATGATTGTTCCTGCATGCATCGAGGTGCATGGCAAGGTGTGATTAGCACGGATTTGCTATGTTTGTGAAGGGTCTGCCCTAAGTAAATGCTCCAGCTTGATAGGCTTTAG